>VOCT01110162.1:0-39997 GCA_007922175.1 Pelusios castaneus
GAATTGACCAGTGAATTGGAGAGAGAGAGATTAGAACTGACCAGTGAGTGTTGTGTGAAGCTGCCCCTGAATTCTACAGGGCCATGAACGACACCACAAAGAATGAGGGTGGGACAGGGCAGCATCTCTTTCTTGCTGAGATGATAATACTTAGGTCTGGATGGCTATGTCTACACTTGTAATTTTAAGTCGACTTTAGCTAAGTCGACTTAGTGAGTCTACACTTAAAATTAAAGTCGGGGGGAACTTTGGGGGCAACTTACAAAGTCGACCTAGAGTGTCCACACTGGATGCCTAGGTCGACTTCTAGGGGCTAGGGGGACCTAGGGCAGGTCCATGGGGGCAGTGGGGGCACCCCTTACCCAGTGCCAGGGGGCTCAGCCTTTGTCCCATTGTACATAGGTACAATGGGGCAAAGGAGGTCAGGGACCCTGGCAGGGCATAGGGGCAGGGTGGGCAGGGCATGCCAGGCTCCCCCTGTGCCCCCCTCCCAGCAGGGAGGGCATTGGTGTAGTCCTGGGGTATCCCTAAATTGACTTAGGGCTACCCCACGTCTACACTGGCTTAATTCAACTTTAAAAAGTCGAATTAAGCCTTAAATCAAATTAAAAGGAGGTTTAATAAAGTTGACTTAATTTTCATTGTCGACTTTATTTTCCTTAAGTTGACTTAAGCAAACTGTAGTGTAGACGCAGGTAAATTAAGTCGATTTAAGCAAGCTTAAGTTGACTTAATTTACAAGTGCAGACGCAGCCGATGATATTTAGTCCTGCCCTGAATGTCGGGGACTGGACTAGTTCTCCCGTGGTCCCTTCCAGTGCTATAATTCTCTGAGGAGGTTCAGTACAGGTAAGAAGGAAGCTGGGGATTTCAGCAGACCTGGCCAGCCTTGAAGCCAGGCCTATCCCCATCATTAAGGCCAGAGGGAGATGAGCCCTGAAGCTGGTTACCTCCTCCCCATCTACTACAGTGTCCTGTGTGAGGATGATGGAGTTTGTCTTTGCCTCACTCACCCCACACTGCATCCCTCTTTTGTTATCCTGCTCTTGGGGTGTCTGCTTTTGAGACGGGGTCCCAGCATTTCTCATGGCCCCTTTGCACTTTTCTCCCCGCTTTGTGAACGTGGCTGTCTTGTCAGTGCATGTGGGAGTTGGGAATAGCTGGGCCAGGCCTGAAATGTGCTGAGCTCTGCTGGGGGAGGGGTAAGGAGTTTGTCCTTTGACATAATAAAATAGAATTTAGTTTCTCCCACTTCCAGTGTCCTTTGTGTTGCAGTAAATGCCCATCAGCTCTAGCGTGAAGGTTCAAGTTAAAAGCAATGCATTGCAAGCATGGCTTGGGAAGGAATTGCACAGTGAAGTCTCCCGAACCACCTCATCTTTGCCGTATCAGAGGCGTCCCATAAAGCTAAAACCTGCTGAAGTGTTGTCTCCCTCTCCCACAGCCCAGCATAAGTCAGGAATAGTTTGATTGGGTTCACAGGGATATTCTCTCCCTCATCCTGGTCAGAGGTAAAGCCACTGGAATGGTCTACGCTAGTTGGAAGTTGGGAGTGGAGAATCTGGTTATTTGCCTAAGTGGGTTAGCAGGAAGTATACTTACAAATCGGAAAAAAAAAATTGATCTTTGAGCTGTGGGTTTAGCTTCCAACGTTACCCCCGCCTGCTTCTAGCGGGGGCACATTGAAATCGAAGAGCCTGTTGGCAGTTGTACAATATATTGACGGAGTCCCACAGGAACGGCGCTCTGGAACCACTTGGGGCAAAGTCAGTCAGGACGCTAGTGCCCCATGTGCCCTCAGGTCTCATCCACCAGTGCCGTGGCCTCCTCAGTCTGACCTCAGTGTGTTCACCACCCCTGTCTCCCTGAGTTCTCCACAGTAACTCCTCCTGGATGGGGTGCTGGGAACCCCACAAGAGCCATACACCCTGCCTTAAAGTCAGAAGTGATTCACAGCCAGCATGGGAGTCAGGGTTGGATTAGATCTCAGGATTGCAGTGGAATGGAGAAAGACTTTGTTAGCAGATGAATCAAGAGTTACACCAACAACCAGCTAGCAAGCCCTATAGCCCACCTTCTCAGGCCCTGCTCCCAAGACGTCTCATGGGGGACCTGGCCCACTAGCCAGCCACCCCTAGACACTCCCCCTTGCCCCTCCTCAGTCCTTTGTCGCTTTCCCAGGCAAGTTGTCCACCCCACTTCTTTCCACCTGCCTCAACCTGTCACAGCTGGTTGAGCCAGGGCAAAGGGGTCCTGGCTGTTTTGTTTGCAGATGTGTGTCTGGGGAAGACACATCTACCCTCTAGTGGTCTCTGCAATAAATCACAGACCTGGTCCCATCACTGAATAGATGAATAATACACGGGGGAACTGAGGCATGCACCCTGTACTCAGAGAAAATCCCAACAAGACCACTGCATCACAGCATAAAATTTTACAGAATTGGGAAAGGGACTTCAAAACAGGCAACTGAGGACAGTGAGTAGGACTATTTGGGGAGCTGCTGTGAGGCCCTGTGCAGACGTGGGACACCTACGGAAACTGAGCAAGAATTTTTGAAGCACCAGAAACATCACAAACAAGGAGTCCCGTGGCACTTTTAAAGACTAACAAATTTATTTCCAGCATGAGCTTTTGCGGGGGAAAATCCCACTTCATCAGATGCTTGAAGACAATCTTCAAGCGTCTGACGAAGTGGGATTATTCTCCTACGAAAGCTCATCCAATAAATAAATGTCAACAGAGTCCTGTGGCACTTTTCTACCATAGACTAATACGGCTACCCCTTTGGAATTTGAATAAATAAATGTGTTAGTCTTTAAAAGTGCCACGGGACTCCTTGTTTGTTTTGCTGACCTAGCCTAACACAGCTCCCCCTTGGGAACCTGTCATGAAAAGCATGTCTGTTTTCTGGCAGCGTATGGAACTGTGTAAAACATTTCCCAGAATCAAGACTGTCGGCAATTCAGAGGGGCTGTTCAAGGCTGGGATGGACAAGCCAGGAACCCAAGACTACCTGCATCCTATTTTGGCTTGGTACCCCAGCTGATGGCTCACTCCCCTGCTTTTATTCCTTCTGCCCCGCCCTGTCTTGGGGTTTCTCCTCCTGTCTGGCAGTGCATCCCCCCTTTTCTGAACCCACCTTGTCCACCTGCCTTGTTTTCCCTCCTCCACGGTTCCTGCCCAAACCCGCCCATTATCCCGCCCGCTTTGATTTGCAGGGAGTTGATCAGAAGCAAGTGAGGGCAACGGCTTCGGCAGCTGGGGTTGGGGTGGATTAATTGCGGGCCGGAGGCCAGGCAGGGGGGCTGAGAGCTCCTGCAGTGGGGCAGAAATCGCTTCCCTCCATAGATGTGGGTGAGGAGGCGGCTCATTGTCACACACACTAGAGGTGGGAGTGGGGGCTCTGACACCAGGAGACAGACCAACACCGCAACTGAATCTGTTGGACAACGAGCAGGCGAGGTGGGCAGTGCCCCATTTTTACAACAGGCTCCTAGGCTGTGAACTGTGGGTTCCAGCATCCCCACAAACAGCAGAGTCCGTTTTGGGAAGGGAAACTGCCAGCATAGCGATGCTCAGAAAGATGCCCAGTTCCTTTGGATCAAGGAATTTTGTAGGTATCCAGTGGTGTGGCTGGATGCCACAGGGGATGCTTTGAAGGCCTCGGGGGGCTGAGTTGTTAACCTGTGGGGCAAAGGTAGGGCCTGTGTAGCGTGCACAGAGGCTGGCTGTGTTACGGCACTAATGCCCAGCTGGCATAGGCCAGGCTCCCATATGACTCCCAGCACCTAGAGATGATTGTGAGTAGACAGCTGGGCACTCCTCTATTGGAGCCACTGCTGCTCTTTTCCTTGTAGGAATGTGTTGGGCAGGCAGGCAGCTCCCCATGGGAGAGCCAGAGTGTGGGGCAGCTGTGGCAGACTCGTATTGAGTTCTAGCCTATGAGGATTTGAACAGGGATCGCCCACTGCTCTTAAGTACCTACTCCCACCACTGGGCCATGGAGCCTTCTGATGTGGGGTTCCCTCAATCTCTCCTGTTGAACCCATAGCACTTTGGAGAGCTCATTGCAGAGTCATTGGGAAAGGGGAATGGACACCCCCCCACAGAGGGTGGCCCAGCCATTGCTCTGCAGAGTCATTCCCCTATGTTTTCTTTGACCCGGTCAGGGTCTCCACTGGGCTAGACATAGAGGAGGCTCCAGTGAAGGTCTCTCCCCAGCACTGAGCTGCTGAGGGAGCAGCAGTTGCTCAGTTCGGGTTCCCAGCACCCAATGCATGAGGCAGCAGATGCCCCAAGATGGAAAACAGCGACAGATTGAGTGCCGCCTCCTCTCTCTGAGCAGGGACCAGACCCTTCTGGACACAGCAGCTACTTTTCCTCACCAGACCCCAACTCTGGGGGGATCACATTCACTCAGGGTTGGATTAAGACACAGGAAACCTTGGCAAGAGCCTAGGGCCCAATTTCTCTCTCACTCCTGAGCTTTGCCCATGGCAGCCACAAGAAACTGCAGTGCTGGCTGCTCCTTGCCACTCTGGTTTGCACCAGGCATGTGCCAATTTTGGAGGAAGAGCATGGGGCCAAAATTGGAGCTGTGATCCCCCCCTCCCCCCATGGTACAATGCCACTTGCTCGGTTTTGGCCCCAGAGCCTCCCCCATCCCTTTCCAAACTTAAGATTGTAATGCATTTGCATTTCTGTGTATGTTTGGCTGTTTTAATCTTTGAAATTGGCCTTATTTCCTTCTCTGACCCAACACATTGCTAGTTAATTAATTGTAGGATTGGCTACAAGTGTTGTCTTTGGTTATAGATCCGAGGTGTAATTGACTGGGGATAAATGACTAGAGCCCTGCAAATCCACGGATATCCGCATTATATCCACAGATATCCACATCTGCGGATACAATGCGGATATCCGCAGACCATTTCTTTCAGATGCAGATCAGATACGGATCCACATATTTTTATCTGTGCAGGGCTAGAGTCCTGCAAATATGCAGATATCCACAGATATCCGTATTATAACCGCATCCATTTCTTGCAGATGCAGATTGGGTATGGATCCACATATTTGTATCCGCGCAGGGCTCTATAAATGATTGGTCCCTTGGGATGGGGTGTAATCAAAATATTGTGATTTTTTGTGGTGTAAGGGACCATCTATCACAAAGGTAGGCTTGCCTGGCTGGCAAGATAGAGAGTACCCAAGAGGATCTGTAATGCCACCATAAAGCTTTTATAGTTAGAGCCCTGCAGATCTGAGGATATTTGCTTTTATCTGCGGATATCTGCGTCCGCGGGTGCAAATGTGGATATCCACAGACAGGGCCGTCCCTGGGGGGGAGGGGGTGAACGGGGCTATTGCCCTGGGCCCCACGGTTAGGTGGGCCCCACGCTGTCCCGCTCCCAGGCCCCCGCCCCCCCATGGCCGCGCTTCCTGAAGGCAGTGGAGCGGGCCAGGAGCGCTTCCCCTAGCCCCTGGGTCGGCCTTGGCGGGCAGCCTCAGTTTCCGGGGCTGGCTCCCCCAGCGACCGGAGTCCCTGGGGGCAGAGTGGGCCAGCCTGCTGCACTTCCCACCAGCATGGGGAGGGGCGGGGCCCTGCCTAGGGCGATTGGCCCGGGGCCCCACTCCCCCCAAGGGACGGCCTTGTCCGCAGACCCGTTGCTACAGATTGTGGCTTGGGTATGGATACTATTTTTATCTGGTCACAGCTATACGTGCAGAGAGCACCATTGCTCTGCCCAGAACATCTGATTGGTTACAGCTGCAGCCCTGACTGAATCCAGGGGCCAGTCCAGGCAGAGTAACAGTTGCTCCCTCTCCCACTTCCCCTACTGCCGGCCACTCCCCCTAGCACCAAACAGCTGAGTGATCTCAGCAGCCCCCATTTCACATGGCCAGCCCTGGCGCAATAAGAGTTGCTCAGATCTGGGCTAGCCGGGGCTGTGAACAGCATCGGGCTTTTACTGGCTCATCTGGGTCCTGGGTCCCACCCCCAGCTGTCCTTCAGTTTCTGACTCCAGACTGAGAGCCAGAGCCCAGCTGGTCAGTGCTGGTGTTCCGTTTCAGTGGCCAGTCCCCACCTCCACTGATCAGCTGAGAAACTGCAGCAGCCCAGATTTCCCAGCCCAGGCAGAATAACAGTTGCTCAGATCGGAGCCAGTGAAGGCTCTGAAAAACACTGGGAGCTGTCGGCAACTCTCTCCTTTCTCAGCTGTTTCTTGGGTTCCCTGAACCTAGCTCGCCAGAGCCCATGCACATCAGCTGGTGATGGGCTGCTGCTTCTCCCCTTCTCTGGCTGCCAGCCTCCCAATCTGATTGCTCAGCTGAATGAATTACCTTGCCCATGGTGAACAGTTGAGTGACCTGATCTCTGCTCTAGTAGGTGGAATAATCGGATGATCAGGGCCAGCAGGGCTCTGAACAAACAGTATTGGGAGCTGCTGGCTAGTGCCGCTGTCCCTGCCCCCTTCCTCGGGCTCTGTGTGAGGCAGCTGCTGCTCTCTAACAATCCAGGAACTGACAGGCAGCTGCCCCAGAAGAAAACACAGAGGTTGCACCAGGATCCTTAGGACTCTCTATAACGTTGTTTAAAATAAAAACAGTGTGTGCACATTTACTAAGCCCCTGCTTTTAAGTTGTTACATTACAGAACACACACAGGCAGGAACACAAAACAGAAGCACATTCAGAGCGGAGCGGAGCTGCTGTAAGGCGGGGACGGGGCGGTTGCAGATACCCACAAAAAATGGAGATGCGGATATGATACGTGCTTAAATGTTTCGGATATGGATCGGTTGCGGATCCACATTTTTGTATCCGCAGGGCTCTATTTGTAGTCAATAGGCCTCAAATCTATTCCACACAGTTTGTTGGGAGCAGACCAAGTCAGATGGTATTTGACAAATATTAACAGGTTCTTAGCTTTATTAGAGTTCCTTTCACAGTAGAGAGAACATATATTTTTATAGCATTGTTAATTAAAGCTTTGATCCAGATCCCATTGAAGCCAGAGGGAGTCTCTCCTTAGCTTCAGTGGTCTTTGGATCAGGCCTGGATGGGTAAATGTAATAGTGACTCTCATAGGCTATGTCTACACTTGTAAAGAAAAGGCGACTCTGTTAAGTTGACGTAACGAAGTCGACTTAAAGTTGACCTCGTTAAGTTGACATAACAGAGTGGCTACACTTTAAGTCAACCTTGTTAAGTCGATTTGACAGTAGACATAGCCGTCCGCACTGGCTTTAAGTCTACTTAATAAGGTTGACTTAGCACTATTCCCCATCCACACTGATTTTAAGTCGACTTAAGAAGTCGACTTAAGGCTTAAGTTGACCTTCAGAGGTGGTGGTATTAAGTTGATTTAATGAAACGTTTAAGTCGACTTAATAAAAGGCCAGTGTGGACGTGGCTTTGTGTAGGTCAACTTAAGCGTCCTTAAGTCGACCTAAGTTCTCAGTGTAGATGCACCATATATATTGGCTACTGAGTTAGAGATTTTATTTGGATGAGTGGCTACAAAATACCTCATCCCCTTTTCTTTTGGTTAATGTGGACATGTCTTTTCTCTTATTCTCAGTAGCTTATCCAGGCTTAGTAGAATTTACTTACTAGCACGATACCTTAGATATAATTTACAGAGGTTAGTGAAACCCTCCACAGGGCAATTATCAGGATGTGCCATAACATGGAGAATCTGGGGAGATCCTCAGGTCAGTCTTTTTGCATTAGTCTGCACAGCTTCCCACACTGTGCCCTCAAATCCATCTGGAGCAGGGTATAGGTCCAGGGTGCAGGAGCGATCATGACATTACTACTTCCCTTTGGAGTAGTGGGCCAGAATTTCATTTTAAAAGCTCTATTTTCAGTTTTCAAACTGCAAAATAACCCTGTATCTCATCACTCTGGGTTATAAATGAACAGACTCAAGCTGTTCCCAGAAATGGAAAATTGTTGTAAAAAAATAAAACAGCAAATGTTTAAACTATGCAAAGAAAGCGGTGGGCAGTGCGCTAGGAGAAAATCTGTGAGTTCAAACTTGCAAAGTCCTGAAGGTTTTAAATGGAGTGAGGGATGAGGGTTTGATCACACAGGAAGTGACAGCGTTGCCAACTCTCTAAATTTACAGACAGAAAGTTAAAAAAAAATGCAGTTTTAACACTATCAATAAATAGATGAAAATGTCTGAAAAACTGGGTAGAAAGAAAATGTATTTCGACATTGATTGCCATCATTCAGAATCATGTCTTGTGTCATAGAACTACACCGATCATGCGTTTTATCACTTCTATTATTGAACATGCCCCAAGAACCCAACAGGGAGCAGGACAGCATCCTGACTGACTGTGATGGTGGGGAAGACACCTCTGGTGAGCATGAAATTTCAATCAAAGACTTGGAGTTACATCCTTTAATGGTGTCTGTTTAATATGAAAAAAATTATAGGTGGAATGGGTATTGACTTCTCCCTAAGTACTCCAGGTATATGGATCATGGCTCCCAAAAAAGATGAATTATGTACACAGGGATGACTCAAGAATCCTCAATGGTGATATCCAGAAATCTTTCCATTGAGGTTCTCTCCAATCCTTTGCAGAATATTCCTGGAGGGGGCTGACTTATTTCTTTCACTGCGATAGAACATTTTCCTATGCCACTCCATCGTTAAATCTGCTGGCATCATTGCAAACCACAGCATAGCAGCATCAGGAGCAGATCTCTACCCAGAAGTCTGTAGCATCTGCTGCCTTTCCACCTGTGTACCCTCAGGAAGCTAATATCACAGAGTCACCTAAGGGAGATGAGTTCCAGAGGGGTATCTGTGTCAGATGTCCCCGTCTTCAATTGTCTAACAAAGTGGGATTTTCTCCCACGAAAGCTCATGTGATAAAAAAATGTGTTAGTCTTTAAAAGCTACAGAAGGGGTAGAGGGCAATATTACTTGCATCTATGGATGTGAAGCTTCAAAACACCTGAATATCAAAAGGCCCTTGTCAGTTTTGCTGAGATGAGAGCATGGTGTTAGCCACTGTTTTAGCTCATCTCTGGAGTATTTGTTTTTGAAGCATTTATTTCCCTTTCTACATTCCTGGAAGAAATTAACTGTCTCATTCCCTCGTTGCTATTTGGAACATAAGACATTTAAAAAACAAGTGCAGCGGTTAGCAGATTTTGAGTGGGTTTTATTTATCCCTACTAAAAATATTATGCAAAACATCAAACGTGTGTTTCAGATATGTGTGGTAAGGCTCCAAAAGTGATACCGCAAGTTTTGGGGTTAGGAATATTTTGCTGCAGTATCTCCTGATTGTTCTAAATTTACAAATAAAATTTAAAATAGGGCTCTATTAGAGGTTCCTTATATTTTTTTTTCTTGCTTTATACAGGAATGAAGAACAGTGCTCCCATCAGCAACGTAGTAAGTTATTACCTGTAAAAACACTAGAGATTTCAGCAAAACAAACAAGGAGTCTGGTGGCACTTTTAAAGACTAACAAATTTATTTATCACATGAGCTTTCGTGGGAGAAAATTCCACTTTGTCAGACGCTTGAGGACGGAGTAGTCCCTGGAATCATGGTTAAAGTTCCCCCACTCTCCACCGAAATCCAAAATGTCTCCCAACTCCACCTGTCGCCCCAGAGAGGTAGGGGGTTGGTCTGCACCTTCCACCCCTCTCCGGGGACTCTACCCCTCATGCCACTGCGGGACAGGAGCAGCTTCTGCATCAGTCCCAGCTGGTCTTCCTACCTGGACCACTCTTCCACAGACCCCACAGCTCCAGCCACAGGGGAGTCAATTGGGATTGGGGCTCAGAGCTCTCCACTGAGCAGGTGGGAATGGCACCAACCACTCTGCCCCTCAGTCATCCAGAGAGAGTCAGGAGACAAAGTTTCAGCTGCCGCATAGCAGGCCATGCCACCCTGTCTCCCCAGTGACACTCCAACCCACCTAATGTTTTACTGAGATATTTGTAGGGAGAGATCAACTGATCCGAAAATAATTAACCCACTGAAGTGGATATAGAAACTACCAACAATTCCCAAAGCATCAAGCTCTGAATAGTTCCAAAGGGGCAAATTCCCACTCAATTCATTAAGACCAAAATTTCTCCAAAATCCATTTCTGAAAGATCATGGGAAACTTCACTCAACCATAAAATGCCCTATTTTCCTTTTCTTTAAAAAAGGGTGTATCACCGCTCTGGTTACTACATGAACAGACTCAAGCTGTTTCCAGAAATGAAAATTTGTTAGGAACCAGTAAATATTTAAACTATGCAAAGGACGGGATGGGCACTGCACAATGAGAAGCTCTGTGAGTTCAAACTTTCACGCGGAGTGAGGGAGCAGGGTTACATCACCCATGAAGTGGGCAGAGAACATAGCCCATCAGCTCTGCACAACTCCTAAAAACTGCAGGGAAATAAACCTGGAGATCTTGGGGAAGCTGGATTGTCCATATCCTAGGACCGGTCTATACGGTGGCGGGATTTCAGCGGCAGTCAAAGGAAGATATGCAAAGTAGTTAAAATACCATGCGTATCTCCCTTCGACTGCCTGCTTACTACAGTGTCTTCAGTGTGCTGTGTCCAAGGGAAATCCCCTCCTTTGATTCAGCACTACTCTATTCACTGGGCTCATCTTCAGCAAGGGCCCCCCGGCAGGACCAGTGTTGGGAGGAGATTGATTCAGGCACTGAAGACAGGCCACCATATGCATTAGTGGAGGCAGAGGAGCCTTAATCCTCCACCAGATTTTCAGGCCCAGGCAGGATTCACACAGGTAACGCCCCGGGTTCCCAGGCAGCAAAGTGAAGATGGTTCCCTACAGGATGCTCCCAAGATCAAACCATCCAGGACAGCAGAAAGGGAGTAATACCTCCATGATCCTGCCACACTGCAACCAAGACCCTACTCTGAAAGGATTTGAGGGCATAGTGTGGGAGCCTGTGTAGATTATTGTAAAAACACTGATCTGGAGGATCTCCCCAGACTCTCCATGTAATTGAATCTCCTTATAATTGCCCTGTAGAGGGTTTCGCTAACCTCTGTGAATTATATCTAAAGTATTGTACTAGGAGGTAAATTCTGCTAAGTCTAGATAAGAGAATGAGAAAAAAGAAGTCCACATTAGTCCAAAGAAAGGGGCTTGAGGTTTTCCATAGCCACCCATCCAAATAAAATCCCTAACTCATGAATAACAACCTCAAACTCAAGTAGTAAATCTGAGTGTCACTATTACATTTACCATGATATGCAGGGCTGATTCAAAGACCACTGAGGGAAATGGAAATACTCCCCTCTGGCTTCAATAGGATTTGGATCAGAGCTTTAATCAATAAAGATATAAATATGTATCTTCTCTTTGGTGTGAAAGGACCTCTAATATGCCCAGGATCCTGTTAATATTCATCAGATACCAACTGACTCGATCTGCCTCCAAGAAATTGGGTGTAATAGATTTGAGGCCCATTGACTATGCACTTTTACCCTAAAACTTGAGGAAAGGTCTAAATAATGTTTAGATCAGAGCCATGCTAAGAACCCACCCACATCATACTAGAAACTTGTTTGACCTTCAGTTCAAGAGAAGTAGTTGGACTTCTAAGTGCATTGTTCTTGTAGCTGAATTTTTCCCAGGATAGTAGAGAGACAAGGTGGATGAGGTAATGGCTCTTATGGATAAGCTTCTGTTGGGGAGAAAGACTAACTTTCGAGATGCAGAGAGATCTTTCTCACGACAGCTAAGTTGACATAATATTGAGTTTCTAAGACTCCTTTGTTTTTAACTTAAGATATTTCTATTCAATGTGCTACCAGAAAACTCCAATGAGATTACTGCCTGGTAACTATCCAAAGAGAAGGAAGCATACAACCAGAAAACACTGGTTTCATTTTGATCAGGGGCGTCCCTAAGGGGGGTCAGGGCCCAGTGGCCTGTGCAGGGCCCCTGGACTCCTCTACTCCCCCGCACTGGGGGTGGACGAGAGGCCGGCCCACCCACATCTATCCCTCTTCTAGGCCCGCTGCTCCACCCTGGGGGCGAGCAGGGCTGGCCCAGAGCTGGACTTTGCGCTCTGCCCCGCTGCCAACAGTTTGTTGCCAAAGCCAGTGGGGAGCGGGTGGGCTGAAATGCAGCAGTGGGGTGGGGGGCAGCAGTGTGGGCCCCCCACTGCCCCACTGGAAGCACCACTTGCACCCCCCCAAGGATGACCCTGATTTTGATTTGGTTTTTCTGCTTGTCTTTTTCAACTTTAAGTAATGAGAATTGAGCCTTTTAAACACTATAATATTTCCAAGTTTTTAATCAATGTACATTGGCTTGTCGGTAATTTAGCTTTTTCCTGCCTGTCTGATGCTCTTTCCACTCACTCTTGCTCTTAGGCAATAATGGGAAATTTCATTCAGTAACCAGAGCAGTTCCTCTGATGCAGCCTGTCTGCCCTGACCACAGCTGGAATAGAGATTCTATCTCCCTGACAAAAACAGCTATATCCTTTAAAAATAAGAAAATATTACTGCTCAATAAAATAGGCCCTGACTCACAACCCCATGGAAAGTTTGTTTTTATCTTTTCATAATTTGTTAATTTTTCTCCCATCCTGCCCCACAAATTTCTATGTTTGCCATGATACCTGAAATTTGATTTGGTGGCTTTTAGTTCCAAAATTAATTTGCAAGGGAGGATGGAGTTATGATTACAGGGCTGGACTGATTTCTGGAAATCTGGATTCAGTTCTTAGCTCGGCTATAGAATCTCTTTGGATGACTGGCAAGTCAATTAATATTTGTGGGCCTCATGTCCTGCTCTACAAAATGGGGATAATTAAAAGGGGAATTGCCATTAATGGATCAAAATAGGCCAGTACCTTCACAGGAATATGCAAAAAATTGAGTAAAGGACATTCATTAAATAATCTGGAAGTTTCTACCAAACCTGGAGCAGTTAAGGTTACATTTTCCCTGAATGAGGAAGATTTGTTGACTATATTGTGTTTCTTATGCTTTCTAATGTACCTGAGGATGTTTGTTAGTTCACTGAGGGCTTTACAATTTTAAGTGTTTATTTATTATGGCCTTGCACAGTTGGTAGAAAAAAAGGAACCATTGTCAAGTGATACAGGCGGCATTAGTATTTCTCGGGGAGGCCGGCTGGTCTGTAGCGGTTGGGGTCTCCTCCATCTCTGCCCCATTTATTTGCCTCCTGGTCGAGACGTGTGTCTTCTGCTCCTCTGCCACTAATGTCACTCTGCCAACCTTCCCTGGCATCACTGCAGAGAGGAAACAAATAATGATTTTAGACCGTGTATAGTTAAAGCTGAATAACTAAACTATTTACTTTTTCTTCCCCACAGTTTAATCCTTATTTTCCCATAACACTGAGGGCACAGACAAACATCTCACCAACAGAAATAGTTCAAATGAAACATATCACCTCACCTCCTTTGTCACACCCCAAACCCGACACAAATCTTTGCCTGCTTCCAGATAGCAGGAGTCATGTCAGGAAGCACCTACGCAGTAGCTGTGAATTAAATACCTTCCCATTACTTGACTCCACTAATTCTACTCAGGCCTTGTAAACTCCTTTATATCATAACTATCAAGTTCAACAGCAGCCTTTTACATTTTTTGGAAGACCATAAGTGTTCCTATATTCATAGTTTCCTTGTATGAAACAGGAAAGTGGTAGGTACTAGTTCTAGATTAAATGGAAGCCCAAGAATTATTCAAATTTTAAAAGCCCTTTGGTAAAAACTTCAGCCTGTATGTACCTTGCAATGTGACCTGATAGGAGCATATATCTAAATATTCCAGCTCAGAAATCTCCTTTTAAGAATGAGTAGAGTCTTCACATTTAGCCAGTTCAAATGTTAAATAAAAAGGTCCTCACTTCAAATGACACTAGTAATTTATGAATTACAGTGTACTTCATAGTCAGTTGATTGCACAAATCTCTACCAACTCGTAACTCAGAAAGGAAATAGAATGCATTACCTAATAACTTTTGCTGCCCAAGCACCACCGGGCCCTCTTTGGGCAGCATCATAATTCCCTCGAGCATGGAAATATTTATCTGCATTTTTATAGTTCGCCTCCCGCATGTCATCGTATGCACGCCACATATCCCCAGCACCTGGCAAAGAGAGAAAGGATTACTGAGACTGTAAATTTAAAACAAAACTTTGAGCTTATTCCACCCACGTTCCTCTGAAATAGACACCCCTCTACTCATTTCACCACTCAAGGGGTATTTCTACACTGACAATTTAGGTCGACTTAAGGACTCTTGGGTATGTCTACACTTGAAAAGTTAAGTTGAATCTGTTAAGTTGACTTACCAAGTCGACTTAACTTTTCAAGTGTAGACAGAGCAGAGAGCCACAGCTCTCTGCTGAGAAGGGAGCCGCAGTCCCCAGCAGAAGGGACCTGCAGCTCCTTTCTTCCCAGCTTAGTAAATTAAGTTGAGCTAGGGCATTCACACCGGCTTTAGGTCGACTTAACGGGTCAACTTAAGTGTTAAATCAACCTAACGACTGGTAGTTATTAAGTTGACTTAAGGACACCCTTAAGTAATGAATGGCCAGTGTGGATCTGGAGTAATTTAGGTCGACTTAAGCATCCTTAAGTAAACCTAAATTGCTAGTGTAGACATACCCCTTAAGTCGACCTAAATTACTCTATGTCCACACTGGACTTTCATTAAGTCTACTTAACAAAATTCCTTAAGTCGACTTAATGAAAGCTTAAGTCAACTTAATAACTACCCATTATTAGAAAGACAACAGAGTCTTGTGGCACTTTTAAAGACTAACAGATTTATTAATCGCATGAGCTTTCGTGGGAGAAAATCCCACTTCGTCAGACGCTTTGAAGATAGGAAAGTTACAGAGTGGGAGGAAATTAAATGCAGGGGAGTGTATGACATAGCATCAAGTCAGGCTGTAACAGCAAATCAAAGTAGGTGTTAGGATTCAAAACACTGGGGAACAGCACATAGAGGAGGGGGAGGTCAATTCACTTGATGTAATGCGAGAAAAATCCATAGTCCCTGTTCAACCCCAAGGCAACTGAGTCAAATTTGCATATAAGTTCGAGCTCTGCAGACTCTCTCTGAAGCTGTGATTTGTTATTCATCTGTGTCAACACAGCTATTAACAAGTCGTTAAGGGAGTGAGCAGGGAGATTGAAGTGTTCCCCTACAGGTTTTGCAGTATTGCAATTTCTGATGTCAGATTTGTGTCCATTGATTCTTTGGCGCAGAGACTGTCCTGTCTGTCCAATATATAAGGCAGAGGGGCATTTCCGGCACATGATGGCATAAATCACATTGGTGGATGAGCAGGTGAACGAGCCCTTGATGGAGTAGGTGGCATGATTAGGCCCTGTGATGGTGTCATCAGTGTAGATATGAGGGCAAAGTTGGCAGCGTGGTCTGCTGCAGGGCTGTGTTCCTGCTTTAGTGTTTCTGCTCTGTGATCTGTAGTTGCTGGTAAGTATCCTTTTAAGATTAGGGGGCTGTCTGAAAGCAAGGAGAGGTCTGTCTCCCAAGGCTTGAGAGAGTGAGGGATCATCTTGTAAAATAGGCTGTAGATTTTTGATGATGTGTTGAAGAGGTCTGGCTTGGGGGTTGTAGGTGACGACCAGTGGCGTTCTGTTGTTGTTTTTCATGGGCTTCTCCTGCAGTAGTTGACTTCTGGGTACCCGTCTGGCTCTGTCAATTTGTTTCTTCACTTCTGTGGGTTTGTACTGTAGTTTTAAGAATGCCTGGTAGAGATCCTGAAGGTGTCTGTCTCTGTCTAAAGGGTCAGAGCAAATGCGGTTATATCTTAGGGCTTGACTGTACACAATGGATCGTGTGGTGTGTCGAGGATGGAAGCTCGAGGGATGTAGGTAACTATACCGATCAGTAGGTTTGCGGTATAGGGAGGTCTTTATGTGTCCATTGGGATTTTCTCCCACGAAAGCTCATGCGATTAATAAATCTGTTAGTCTTTAAAAGTGCCACAAGACTCTGTTGTCTTTCTACAATAGACTAACACGGCTACCCCTTTGGAATTTACCCATTATTAGGTCGACTTAAGCCTTAAGTCGACTTCTTACATCAACCTAAGGATGGTGTGGACAGGGAGTAGCCCTTAAGTCGACTTTATTAAGTCGACTTAAGGCCAGTTAAGTCAACTTAACAAGGTGGACTCAAGTCAACTTAAAGTGTTGCCATTTTGTTAAGTCGACTTAATGTCGACTTAAAGTCGACCTTTTTAAGTTGACTTAACAAAGTTGACTTAACTTTTTGTAGTGTGGACATACCCTAGCTTCCAAGTTTATTACTACTGCAGAAGACAGAAGGGCTGCTATACACCTCTGAGCAAATACTTTATTTGGTTCAATGAAACATCTGAGAAATCCAGAACACTAGTTTAGTTTCAAATTTTCGAAACAAATTTTCTCTGGTTTTCTCATGAAAATGAAAAACAGAAGGAAATGGTTTGGGATGATATGAGTTGATATTTCTGAAGCAAAATCTCAGAATTGTGCATTTTAAAATGTATTAGTTTTGAAGTTTTCTTTTCACAGCAAAAATATGTGCCAAATTAACCGATGTTTATAAAATTTTCAGGGACCTCAATAATCCTTTTTTTTTTTCTGGTAAATAAACTATTGGCCTCTCAAAAATGTCCTGCTTTTATTTGGTACCCTTGAGTAAGACTACACTGGAGCCTTAAGTCGACTTAAGGACTCTTAAGTCGACCTACAGACTGCTGCGTCCACGTTGGGTGCTTAATGAGTCGACTGAAGCACTTCCTTAAGTCAACTTAATAACACCACCTCTGAAGGTCGAGTTAACGCTTAAGTTGACCTTATTAAGTTGACTTAAGCCAGTGTGGGCGGGGAATAGCCCTGAGTTGACCTAACTGGAGTCAGGCAGGAGAGAAGGGGAGAGCCGCAACCGGGGAAGATCGGGCTGGGGTGAAGGGGAGAGCCATGGCCAGGGAGATTGGGCTGGGGAGAAGGGGAGAACCACAGCTGGGAAGCAGTGGAGAGCCAAGGCTGGGGGGAAGGGGAGAGCCACAGCTGGGGAGGAGAGCCGCGGACAGGGGATCGGGCTGGGGTGAAGGAGAGCCGTGGTAGGGGGATCAGGCTGGAGAGAAGGGGAGCAACAGTTGGGGATTGGGCTGGGGAGGAGAGCCGCAGTAGGGGGATCAGACTGGAGAGAGCCACGGCCAGGGGACCGGGCTGGGCAGAAGAGATGCAGGGAATGGGCTGCATGGGTGTCTGTGAGAGGTCCGTGGCTGTGTGGTGGCCCCTGTGTCACCACACACCACGTAGCTTAGAGGGAACATAGCTCCAGGCACCCACAACTCTCCTCCGTCAACCTAGCATCTGTCAGTGTGGACGCAGGCAGTCAACTGGAGTGTTTAGTGTGGAGTTAAAGTCGACCTTATTATGTCGACTTAACAGAGCCTCAAGTGTGACATACCCCTAGATTCCCCTAGAGATGAAAGGCTTTGTAGCCATGTATGGTATTTTATGAACTGTAGCATCCACCAGGTGACATCTTTGGAGGAGATGAAAGGGAGTTCCTTGAGATGGATCTCATAAAATTATGGAATCTCCACAAAACACTGCTGCAGTATCTCTGGGGAATTCTTTAAGGACAAAGAATTCCTCTGATTTCTCTCAGTGCTATTGTAAAGTTCACTGAGACAATGGAGTAGAGGTGTGATTCCAAGTTAGAAACTTCTATCTCCTTTAGGACTTTGTCTACATGAAGTTCTTCCATCAATGTAACTAAATCTGTTTATAAACCAGTTTAGTTAAACCTCTGCCACCCTTAAGTCAATTTAAGCAAATGCCATTTACGGCATTCTTAGGAGTAACTATTCCCAGGGTTCGCTACCAGGTAACTAACATTTTCTAAACTGATTTACACTTGGAGGCAGTTTGGGACAAACAGGTGAGAATCTTTATACTATGGGCGTACAATGTAAGAACATTCAGGCTTGTCTACACTAAAAATGCTGCATCGATCCCCATGAGGATGCTTAAGTCGACTTATATTAAGCCATGTCCACACTAGGCTTTCATTAAGTCGACTTAAGAAATTCCTTAAGTCGACTTAATGAAAGCTTAAGTCAACTTTCTTACTACCACTCATTAAGTCAACTTAACCCTTAAGTTGACTCCTTAAGTCGACTTAAGGACCGTGTGGACATGGAATAACCCTGAAGTCAACTTAAGGGTGGTTAAGTCAACTTAACAAAGTGGACTAAGTCGACTTAGCTTTAAGTCAACTTAGTCCACTTTAAGTCAACATTAATAAAGTTGACTTTAAGTCGACTTAAAGTCGACCTTATTAAAGTCGACTTAACAAAGTCGACTTAACTTTTCTAGTGTAGACATTGCCCTTGGGTCTAAATAAAAGTTAACAAAAGATGGGATGATCCAGTATCATTTCATACACATCTCCATCTGGACAAAGCCTATTATATCTCAAATACAACCCTGCTGAGTGAAGCATCTCTAAGAGAAGCATATTTTAAGTATATGTTTAAGTCCCTTTTTAAGCAAGAATGGATTTAATCGTGCTTAAGTATTTTTCCTCAATCAGGACCTAAAAATGCAGTTCTGCAAGCCACTGATTGCTCTCAGCTTTACACAGTGAATATTAGGGAAGTTCAGCACCATACCGAAGACACTCATTGCTATGATAGAAGTTATCTGAATGTAGGAATCTTTCCTGGAGAGGGAGGAAACATTCTGAAGTTATTCAAACATTTAGTTGCATAGTTCTTTTCTGGGAATTGGGATACACTTCTCATGAATTCAAGAACCCCCCCCCCCCAAAAAAAAGTACCCATTAGTTATTGCATTTATATGCTTCCAGTGTTCAGGAGGCCCACTGAGAACCCCATCAGGAAATTGCAGAAGTTAAATTCAGAACATGGTTGGGTGGGTGCACAGGTTGCATTTAACATCTTGCTAAATATTGAATGAATCTTGTCTGGTGAAAATCTCTAATTATGATCCATAGGACTTGTACAGTCTATGGTGCATCCCTGTCAATTGACTTAGAATCATAGACTATGCCTACACTTGTAAAGTTAAGTGGACTCTATTAAGTCGACTTAACAATACACTCATAGACTCATAGACTTTAAGGTCAGAAGTGACCAGTACGATCATCTAGTCTGACCTCCTGCAAAATGCAGGCCTCAAGACCTCACCCACCCACTCCTGCAATAGGCCACCAACCTATGACTGAGTTATTTACCTCCTTAAATCATGATTTAAGGACTTTAAGATACAGAGAATTCACTGGTAGGTGAACCATTCCCTGTGCTACAGAGGAAGGTGAAAAACTCCCAGAGCCCAGGCCAATCAACCCTGGGGGAAAATTCCTTCCCAATCCCAAATATGGTGATCAGTTAAACCCTGAGCACTTGGGCAAGTCTCAACAGCCAGTTACCCAAGAAACAATTCTCTGTAATAACTCAGAACTTACCCCATGTACTCCACCCTCTTAGGCCACTTGTAAATCCACCACATGTAGCCAAATATCAGTCAATTTCCAAAATAAGGTAATCATACCATCCCCTCCATAAATGTATCAAGCTCAGATTTGAAAGCAGTTATGGTTTTTGCCCCCACAACTCCCCTTGGAAGGCTATTCCAAAACTTTACTCCTCTAATGGTTAGAAACCTGCATCTAATTGCAAGCCTAAATTTATTGATGGACAGTTTATAACCTTTTGTTCTGGTGCCCACATTGGTGCTGTACTCAAATAATTCCTCTCCCTCCCTGATGTTAATCCCTCTGATGTATTTATAGAGAGCAATCATATCCCCCCTCAGCCTTCTTTTGGTTAGGCTAAACAAGCCAAGCTTCTTGAGTCTCCACTCAGAGGGCAGGTTTTCCACTCCACAGACATAGCTGTCCACACTGGTTTTAAGTCAACTTAAGAAGTCAACTAAAGGCTTAAGTCAACCTTCAGAGGTGCTGTTATTAAGTCAACTTAAGCTGTTATTAAGTCAATTGAAGGAAGCGCTTAAGTCCACTTAATAAAAGCCCAGTGTGGACGTAGCTTTGTGTAGGTCGACTTAAGTGTCCTTAAATTGACCTATGTTGCCAGTGTAGTAGACGCACCCATAGAATATTAGGGCTGGAAGGGACCTCATGAGGTCATCTAGTCCAGCCCCCTGCTAAAAGCAGGACCACTCCCACTAAATCATCCCAGCCAGGATTTTGTCTAACCAGGCTTTAAAAGTCTCCAAAGATGGACTTATTCATGTTCAGGCAGTCAGGTGTGCCTGGAGTGCCAATGTGGGACCTACACGTGCATGTTTTAAGGTATTAGCAGAAAATTCCACTGTATCTTTCTGTGAAGAACTGTGTACATTTCTTATTTACCAGAATTTTTCAACAATTGTTCTAGACCTCCTATCTATGGCCTTACTGCTCTGGGCTTTCATTTATTTATTAATTTTGTTATATCCACACCATGCAGACTGTACTTAAATTTTGAGGACAGTTTGGATGAAGAACTTAGTTAGTAAAAAACATACCTCGATAAGCATCCCTTATGAATGCTCCAGCATCAGAGAACCAATTTTGGGCACTGACACAGAGTACCAGGGACAGTAACAACATGCAGTTGTAGAACTTCATAATTTGCTTAAATAGGCTGTAATAGAAGGACAGTAGACATCAGAAAACTGAGCAATAATTACTCCAGCCATAATGTTCTTTCCTCTTGTAACTGCTTTGAAGCAGGTTCATGTATCAGCAGGGGCACACACAATTCTCTAGTGTTATGAAACTGATGATTTCTACTCAGACAAGTGAAAGCCCCTTTGCCAACACAGCACCAGGCTGGGAGGTAAGACGGCCATACTGAAGTTTTAGTTTCTGCTTAACAGTTTTAACCCCATAAAATTACTTGTTCTAAGCCTACTATTGAATAAATACAAAGTGCTCCAGATATGAAGATTCCATTTAGAATCAAACTTACCTCTTCTGTATTGCAAAGTCCCCGAGGAGTGGAGTTCTTGCTGATGGATTCTCACAATGAAAGATGGTTCTATATTTATAGGAAGTGGTATCTCAAATAGCCAATAGAAAAGTATTTATAGAAACCTGGCTATATTAATATTGGGCAATTCTTTGCTTGTTGAGTGCAAACAAACATTGCTTCTGTTGGGAATACACTTCAGTTAGGGTTTCTGGTTTGAATTGGTCAATATCTGCTTTGTCTATCTAGAGATCCAAAGATCAATTACTTAACTAATGTGTAATATAGTGACAAGGCCATCATTTACTAGAAGTTTCTGGCAGCCACTTTTTCTGATTTGCTTCGGGGTTTTTTTTTTAAAATGAGTGAAGTGAGTAATATTTTTATATCAGATTTTGGTACCAGAGTTTGAAGTAATCATCCTGTATGTACCCTAAATGCCAAATCACTTATATACTTATCTGTAATCATAATTTGGAGAATTCAAAAGTGATGCCTGCAAGGTAACAGGAGAAGCCTTTGCCATCAGCTTCTTGGGGCATGAAACAGATTTTCCTTCTGTTTGTACAGTGTCTACTCCTATGAGTTCCTAGTCCATGACTCTGGCTCCAAGATGTTATAGCAATAGATATAAAGAGTAAAAATTAATCATGACTAGAGCTGGGCAGAAATAGGATGTCATCTTTGCCGACATTTTCGTTTTTTCCCTTTTTATATTTAGATGGAAATTTGCCAAAATTTTGAATTTCAGAAAACATCAGCTAGCTTTTATTACCACTATTAGGATCGTTACAGATATTTAATTTGCCCGAATCTTGTTTTGTTGGTGTGGAAGAAATTAAGTATAGCAACTAGCTGACTCCATTTTGTAATCAGCAAACTCCATTTCAGCTAGAGCAAGAAGTCACGTACTCTGCCGGAACCGGGGTGTGTGTGTGTGTGTGTGTGTGAATTTGCATAAGAAAGGGACGGGTGCAGGGAATGAAACTGAGGAAAACAGCCATCTAGAGACCCCATATAAGGAAAGAAGAGTATCTTCCCTAATAAGGAAAGATAGTGAGGGGCATTGCGGGATTGGAGGGGAGCCAAGTCTCACTATGTGATGTATACCTAATTGTAATATGAAGTGTATTACCTATATAAGGTAACTCCACCCTTTGTGAGGGGCTCTTGGGCCTTTGCCTGGTCCCAGGGGTCCGCAGCTGTGTATAGGCTTTTACTAAACTTTTCTCTTTTGCTAAGTGTGGCCTCCGCTGACTGAACACCCTTAAAATTTCCTCCACAAACTGGTGTCAGGAGTGGGATCAGCGGAACATGGGTTAGCCTGGGGTGCAGCCCACGGTAAGTGCCACCATGCACTTGGCACCAGAGATTAAGTTTCAGGAATTCCTCGAGGTTCTGGTTTCCCTTGGCTTTGACTAAGGTTCAGCTTCTGGCCGTTCTGGTAAGTCTGGTTTACCCTTCCTCCCCTGTGTCTCCCAACCCTCGTGTTACCCTGCAGGGGACGCCCTGCCTGGTCTGGCTCTGGTGAGCCCTGTTTCCTTTCCCTCTCTGTCTTTTAGAGCGGCTCGCCGCTTGGGCCCATCTGTATGGGAGGAAGTGGTCAGTCTGTGTCTCTCTCGAGACACTCCGGCGGCTATTATGCGTAGGAAGTATGGGAAGCGTGCTCAGATATGTTATTAAATGAAATTCCTATACCCGGGATGATCCCTCATTGCAGTTTCCGCTGGAGGGTAGTTTTGACCTGGTGATTCTGACGAACTTGCGTCATAATCTCGAGGACAATCATCCTGGGCAGATGGAGACTTGGTACTTGTGGGATGACGAGGCAGAGGGAAGACGGGTCTGGGGCCCTATAAAAAGAGAGCAGGAAAAAGGGAAAGCCCTTGGCATTCCCTATAAAGGGGTCCGCCTCTGCTCCCCCTTCTGCGCTGCCACAAACGGCAGCCACCTTTCCATCTGTGATCCTGGCTGGCTAGGAGCCCACCCCAGCTGAACCAGGTTTCCTTGTCCAGTGGAGCAGGAGGTGTCTCTCTGTTCAACGACAGTTCTCCCCAAGACAAACCCCTAGGGGACTCTCTCTCCCAACTCCAGAAATACATGTGCCCCGACCTTTTAAAAAAAAAAAAATTGGGAGCCCATCGGGTACAGCTCCAAGAAGGATGGAATATATTCAGTCCAGTGCCAAAGCCAGCAGGACTCGTCTACTCATCATTTTCCTGTAAACAAAGCAAATTTCCCAGGCTACAAAAAAAAAAAGGGATCAGTCCGAAGGTGACAAGCTGGCTGATAGCACCAGTGAAGGCCAGGTAATTGCTCCCCTACGGATCTACCCGAACCCAAATGGAGGCAACCCTAGCATGGTTCATGTGCCCTGGACCCCAGCAGATGTGATGAACTGGTCTAACACGTTTCCCAAACTGCGGGAAGCACCAGCCCTGGGACTGCATCGTAGCAGAGAGAGAGGACCGGCAATTGAAGCGCCAGGAGCAAGCAGATCGTCTCTGCGCACTTCAGGTCCAGCAAATGGAGGTGAAACCAAAGAGGGCCCCACCTCTCAGGTTCCAGCAACTGCCCCCTCACAATCAATCTGGGGCTTTGGGGCGAAATATTTGACACTACTGTAAACAAGAAGGGCACTGGAAGAACGAGTGTCTCAGGCGGTTCAAAAAGCATTCAGTACCTCAGGTCCCTGTGCATGGCCCGGCAGCAGGCAGCGCTGCTCAGCCATGACAACCGATCCCCCTAAGGGCCATGCATCCCCCGCCCCCGCCTCGGGACCAACTCCAAGGCCCTTCTAATCATTTTAGCCCCAGCCTTTTTGACTCCTGACTACACTCGAATAAAGACTGTCTCAACACGGTCCCTGACAATGCAAATGAAAGTCCCATTACTGCGGTCTCTCTGCCTATAAATCAGGCTGGGCCCTTTCTAAAGTACACTATAGCCGGCACGGAGCTGCCTCTGCTCGTAGATACTGGGGCCACGCGGTCCACCCTACGAGCCGACGCTGTTCCACAACTACGTCCTTCTGGAAGAAAACTCAGCGCTGTAGGGGTGGGAGGCAGGCCTCTGTTACATGATGTGTCCCAGCCTGCAAGTCTGCAGATTGGGCCCCTGATGTGTGAACATGTCTTTTTGCTAAGTCATTCTACACAAGTTAACCTTCTGGGAAGAGACCTGTTGTGTAAATTGGGAGCTACTATATTCTGTACTCTGGAGGGAGTGTTTCTGGACCTCCCTACTGATCAGACTCCAAATTTCCTGATGGCCCTAGTTACAGAGGGGGAGCAGAAGGGGCCTCCTGGTGGCCAACAGGAGGACCTCAGCCTTGTTCCTGACTCTTTGTGGGCAACCCACAGCAATGATGTGGGATTGCTATTGGGGGTTCAGCCTGTGGAAATTAAAATAAAACCTAACCGGTCCTTCCCACAGATTTCCCAATATAAGCTATCCCCTCGAGCAGAGGATGGGATAGCTCCAGTCATAGATTCCTTGTTGTCTCAAGGAATCCTGGTACCTACCACCAGCCCCGTCAATACTCCTATTTTACCAGTTCCTAAGGAGGGAAGGTTTGATTCAGAGGGGAAACAAATATATCGATTTGTTGAGGATTTACGGGCTGTAAATGACCTTGTAATACCACTGCACCCTGTTGTTCCTCACCCCTCCACTATACTCGCTTCTATCCTGGCCTCTGCAACATATTTCACTGTCATAGACTTAAGTAGCGCCTTTTTCTCTGTTCCTATAGCTAAACAATCGCAGTACTTATTTGCTTTCACCTATAGGGGTCACCAGCTGACTTATACAAGATTGCCACAGGGTTTCAGAGATTCTCCCAGTCTGTTTTGTCTGGCTTTGAAGGAGACCCTAACAGATTTTCTCCCACCATCAGGGGCTGCACTAATTACTTATTCTGATGATTTGTTGATAGCTGCTGATACCCTTTCTGTCTGTAAAGAAGCCTCACTTAAACTCCTGTGCCACCTGGCTCATAAGGGACATAAGGTGTCAAAGGAAAAATTACAATTTTGTCTCCCAGAGTTGGTTTATTTAGGTCATCAAATCTCCGCAGGCGAGTGCAAGTTAAAGGGATCCTGGGTGGAGGCTATTCTGGCTCTCCCACAGCCTGCTACCGAGCAACAGCTTCAGCGTTTCCTGGGGGCAGCCAACTACTGTCGGCAGTGGATTTCTGAATACGCAATCATAACCAAGCCCTTGTATGCCCTCCTTGTGGACACCTCGCCTGACCCACTCTGTTGGTCTAAAGAAGCAAGAGAAGCCTTTGGGACTTTAAAGCAGGCTTTAGCCTCCCCTCCTGCCCTAGCCCGACCTGACTATGGTAAGCCCTTTACTTTATACTGCCACGAGTCGAAAGGTTTTGCACTAGGAGTTTTAACACAAACCTTTGGACCCTCCATGCGCCCAGTCGCTTACTACAGCCTGGAGCTAGATCCTGTGGCACGAGGGCTTCCTCTCTGTCTACGGGCGGTTGCAGCTGCAGCCGAAATCGCCATGAAGGTCTCGGACTTGGTTCTGGGGCACCCTCTCGTAGTGGCAGTCCCTCACGCGGTACAAGCCCCTTTAACTCAACTTAAAACACAGCACCTTTCGGCTGCAAGGCAAACCAAGTACGAGTTCGCCCTGTTGGCGCAAGAGAACATTTCTCTTATCCGCTCCCCACCCCTTCACCCAGCCTCCCTGCTGCCTACTCCCAAAGAAGGTTTAAAGCACACCTTGCCACGCGATTGTCTGGAGGCTGTTGACTCTCTCACGACTCCCCGTCTAGATCTTTCAGATGTACCGCTCCCTAACCCAAACTTCTCCCTTTTCGTGGGTGGGAGCTGCTTGCGTACCCCAGAAGGAAGGCTGTCTGCGGGATATGCAGTATGTGCTGGGACAGATATCCTGGAGGCTTTCACCTTACCTGAATTTTCCTCTGCTCAACCCGCTGAACTGGTTGCTTTAACACGGGCCTGTATTATTGCTGAAGGTTTGACAGTTAATATTTTTACTGATTCAAGGTACGCCTTTGGGGTTTGCCACTCTTTTGGGGTACTATGGAGGGAAAGAGGTTTCCTTACCTCTAGTGATTCCCCCATTTCTTATGCTCCCTATGTTCAGGCTCTGCTGGAGGCAGTCCTGTTGCCCAAAGCACTGGCAATTATTCACTGTAAAGCACATACCTCTGCTTCCTCCCCTGAAGCAAGAGGAAACCGTGTGGCAGATGCTGCTGCAAAGGCAGCTGCATTGCAGGGCCCAGCAGGCACCATTGTGTTGGCTGTTTCTTCCCCCATCTATCTACCCAGGGGGGTTGTAATGATATGCAGCAATAGCTCCTATTCCTATGTGCCTGCCAACGCTACCGGAGGACCCTGTGCCTTTGGTCGGCTCTCCTCGCTATATGCTCTCCCATGGGTGCGCCCTTACCACTGCAATACCCGTTCCTTACCCTCAGACTGTGAAAGTGACATCCATCTAATGTCCAAAGCTGAGGTGGTATCCCTGGCAGTTTCCTTGGTGGGGGTGCCTGGCCTGGCTGTGGGGGCTTACTTAACTGTGCGTAAGGTAGCCTGTGCCTTAGCAAAGAGCATTAATAAGACTTCTACCCTAATCCAGTTGCTCAGCGATGAACAAGGCCAACTGCGAGCAGCTATCCTGCAGAACCGTGTAGCCCTGGACTATCTGTTACTGCAGGCAGGCCATGGCTGTGAGGAGTTCGAAGGACTTTGTTGCTTTAACCTAGCAGATAATTCCCACCGGATCGAGACTCGCTTAAAGGACTTAAAGGCCCTGGAGGGGCGTATCACTGAGCAAGCAGAAAGCGGACTCTTTTCCTGGCTGTGGTCCTGGATACCGGACATTGGGGCTTGGGGAAAACGACTGTTGTCAGGCATACTGTCATGGCTAATGTATAGCTATTCTTTTTTGTTGGCTGTAAATTGTGTTATTATCTTTGGCGAACCTGTGCATCTAAAGAAAGACAGACCGAACAATGGCGAAGGTTAATAAGGAAAGTGGGAGCTCAAGAAAGGGAGCTGGAAGGGTGAGGCTTTCGCCATTAGGGGCAAAGCCTCAAAGGGGGGAAATTGTGGAAGAAATTAAGTATAGCAACTAGCTGACTCCATTTTGTAATCAGCAAACTCCATTTCAGCTAGAGCAAGAAGTCATGTACTCTGCCGGAACCAGGGGGGGGGAGGGGTGTGAATTTGCATAAGAAAGGGACGGGTGCAGGGAATGAAACTTAGGAAAACAGCCATCTAGCAGACCCCATATAAGGAAAGAAGAGTATCTTCCCTAATAAGGAAAGATAGTGAGGGGCATTGCGGGATTGGAGGGGAGCCAAGTCTCACTATTTGATGTATACCTAATTGTAATATGAAGTGTATTACTTATATAAGGTAACTCCACCCTTTGTGAGGGGCTCTTGGGCCTTTGCCTGGTCCCAGGGGTCCGCAGCTGCGTGTAGGCTTTTACTAAACTTTCCTCTTTTGCTAAGTGTGGCCTCCGCTGACTCAACACCCTTAAAATTTCCTCCACATTGGCAAGCTCTAATCCATAAGGTATAATATGCAGTTATATGAAGAGTTAAAAAAACCCTTTAAATTCCAAATATTACCAGTCAATTGGAATCATCAGCTCTAACAGTATTTCATTTAACTTTGTAAAGTGTATTTTCCGTTCCGATAAATAACCTTATCTATCACTATTTTGTTTAGATGGAGTAAATACAGGTTACCTTCTCAGATCAGTGCTGGGGAAATAACATGTAACACTCCTATTCATTCTAGTCAAAGCTATGCAGGTAAATATTTGTTGCTTCAGCTCAGACTTTGCCCTCTAAAGTTTCTAAACTAAACAGTAATTCTTGTAAATAGTCAGTGTGGTTCTTATGGGAGTCTAAACTGAATAAAGTCACCATGATTGGGAGGGAAGGTGTTTGAAACAGCGCCACATCAGTCTCATACTTAATTCTGTGTCCTGTAAAACAGACCATAGCTGTATGTCTTTGCTTAATGCCCTGTTGACAAATCTGACTTTGAGCCTTCCCACTGGTGGCTCTGTGTGTCCCTGAGAGTGCGGCAACGTCTGCTCTGCCAGGACAGCTGATCCATGCAGGGATGAAGTAAATCTGTGCTGCTTTCTGCCCAGCAACTGGGAATATGCCTCTTGCCTGAGCAGAGTAAGCACAGAAGTTACTAACAGAGGCAGGTTCAGCAGGATCCCAAGGAATCACCTAGCTGGACAAGCAGGTGTGGAGGGGAATTTTGATCAGTTAACATTTCAGAGGCCAAAGGCTCATAGATCTCTTGACAGATGCTTTTCCTGCATCACCTACCCATGGGTGGGTGGGGGTCAGGCACGAGCAGGTGAGGGTGCGTGGTAGCAAGGCCACCCCTCAGTGCTCCTCTGTGAGAATATGGTCCTTGTGCTGCTGGGCTCGCTGAGTCAGGGGCACGGCGTCGGGCTGCTCAAACTGGCCAGTGAGGCATTGGGCTTCAGCCTCCCAGAAGTGGGGGACCCTTTACCCCGCAGCTCACACAGATTGTGGAGCACACAGCAGGCGTTGACAACCTCCGGGATGGTGTGGGCAGTGAGATGTAGGTGCATCAGGAGGGCCCTCCAGCACACTTTGAGCCGGCCAAAGGCACCCTTGATGCCCAGACAGCACCTGGTCAGCCGTCGATTGAACAGCTCCCTGCTGGCATCCATGTTTGCGGTGTAGGGCTTCATGAGCCAGGGGAGCAAGGGGTAAGCAGCATCTCCCACGATCAGGACAGGCACCTGCACGTCCCCGAGGGTGATGGTGTGTGGGGGGAAGAAGGTGCCCGCCTGCATACGATGATACAGGCCAGAGTTCCTGAGCACACGGGCATCGTGCGCCTTCCCTGACCAGCCCACATAAATGTTTGTAAAGATCCCTCTCTGGTCCACGAGGGCCTGCAGGACCACAGAGTTGTAGCCAGTGTTCCCTCTAAGCTGCGTGGGTGCGCGGCCGCGCTGCGGCCGTCGCACCCCCTACGCAGCACTGAGGGAACCCCGCGCAGCCCAGCAGCCCCCACCGCTCCCTCCAGACCCCCGGCGCTGCGGCTGTGCCGCAGCAGACCCGGCTTGCGCCCGGCCTCTGAGCTGGCCCTCCCCGCCCCCAGGGTGGGACAGGCAGGCTCAGGCTCGGCTCAGGTGCGTGGGCCTGCCTGCCTGCCCCATGCGGCCGGGGCAGCAGGGTGGCTGCGGCTGCGGTGGGCTCCCGGGCTCCCACCCGCGGACCGCCTCGACTTCCCGGCCCGGGGCCGGGCTCATCCGATGGCCTCGGCCTCCCAGCACGGGGCTGGGATCAGGCTCCGGGGCTGGTGTCTGCTCCGCCCCACCAGCGGCTTCCCAGGGCCGCGGTAGGGTCCCCCTTGCCAGCGGCCTTGGCTTCTCTCTTTTTTTCTCTTCCTTCTTTCTCTTCTTTGCCTGCCTTCTTTCTTTCTTCCTCTCTTTCTCTTCCTTCTTTCTCTTTTTTCCTTATTTGTCTTCCTTTTTCTTTCCTTATTTTCTTTCTCTTCTTTCCTTCCTTTCTTCTCTTCCTTCTTTTTTCTTTCTTTCTTTCCTCTTCCTTCCTTCCTCCTCCTTTCTCTTCCTGTTTCCTCTTCTTTCCTTCTTTCTCTCTTTCTTTGCTTCCTTCCTTCCTTTCTCTTTCTTCTTTTTTCCTTTCTCTCTTTCTTTCCTTCTTTCTTTGCTTCCTTCCTTTCTCTTCCTTCTCTTCTTTCCTTCCTCGTCACTTTAAAAAAATTGATATGCATCAGCCTTGTAACTTCAAATGGCATCTCCAACACACCTTAAACCAAACGCGCTGCTGTAGGTAAAATAAACAGACAACTGTATTAACGACAGGATTTTAAGTAATTATAAGACAGAGGAAAGGAAGTCAGATTTGGCCAAAAAAACCAAGCACAAAACACATTCTAAACTAAATTTGTACAAAATTTTATGTTCTGTGGCACATTGGTTGAAAACCACTGGCCTAGACCAGCCTTTGTCCCTGGAAAGCTGAGCTGGGTTTGTATACACACCTTAGTGAGGTGTGAACTGCCACTCTGCTCCTGGGGTATGTCTACACTGGCAAATTAAGTCAACGTAAGGAGGCTTAAGTCGACTTAAATTAAGCCGCGTCCACACTAGCCTTTCATTAAGTCAATTTAAGAAATTCCTTAAGTTGACTTAATGAACACTTAAGTCGACTTAATAAGAACCACCTATTAGGTCGACTTAAGCTGCTTAGGTTGACCTAACCCTTCTTTAGGTCAACCTAAGCCCAGTGTGGACGTATCAGATCAGAGGTCGGGGTCACCAGTGTGGTCAGGGCGCGTTATGGGCTGTATGGTTCAGGCCCATCAGGCAAGAGGTGTTCTTATTAATCCTTATTAGTGCTGTTCTGTCTCCGAGGCTGATATCAGCTTGGCTGCGTACGTGAATGGGTGGGTGAAGCTCTGAAGGCATGCTCCCTCAGGATTATCTCTGGCTCAGATCTATAAGTGGGGACTCTATTAGCCTAGTGATCTAGAGCCTGGCTTGAATCTGAAGCAGCGGCTGAGTTAGCCTGATGATCCTACGCCGAGGTGCTCCTTTGGTGAATACTCTGGGTTGCTTTTGGCTCAAATCTTTAGTGAGAACTCAGTTAGCTCAGTGATTTGGAGCCCAGGTGTACCCTGTGTGCAAGAGGTAAACTGAGGCAGCACTCATGATCGAAGAAACCCACACGACCACGCATTTTTGTAGAAACAAAGGTGCCAGCTAGGCTTTATTGCAATATATTTAACGTATTGCAACGCATTTAAACGTAAATTATTTATATAAAAATAAAAAATTGTTTTATTAAAATTAAAAAAATTGGTCACCTGCTAGGAATCACTATAGGTTGTGTGTGTTTTGTTTAAAATTAGACAAAAAAGTATGCTTGGATGCAGTCCAAGGAAGTTTTCTTTGGGCAAGAATCTGGCATCTCTCCGGAAGTCAGAGGAAAGGAGAAGCCCTCTTGAAACCTGGCCTTTAATTTCTCAGAACTATTTCTTAACCTTAGGTAAAAATAAATTTTGAAATGCTCTAACGCTACTGCGACAACATGTGTGTGTGTTTAAAGCCTAAGAAAAAGTAGCTTTTTGGTCCAGGTTAGCCAGCCAGGAGTGGAGAGGAAGGGAAAATTGGTACAAACCAGGGGTTTCAACCTTTTCAGTGCTGTGACACAGTTTGCACAGCAGCCAACTGTTCACACCACAGTAACCCCTTCTGCCAAAAGAAACAGCCACTGCCTGCAGATTCAGCGGTGGCACTAAACCACAGCTGGCCCCACTGCCGCTATTAGATTTCTTGGCCGGTGGCAGTGCTTCAAGAACAGACTGCTCCATGCCACCGAGAAAAGACGGTGCCGCTCAAAAGAAAAGGTTGGGCCGATGGTGCTTTCGGTAGTGGCAGTAAGCCCCCACCTCACCTGCAGGAAGACTCCATGCTGCTGGAAGATGATCTCTTCAGGAAGGAACAAATTCTTTTGGTGGTGAGGGTGGTTCTTTCAGCGGTGGGGTGAGTAGTGGCGAGACACTCAGCCACTGTGCGTGACACACTTTTGTGTTGCGACACTGTGGGTGAGAAACGCTGGAACGAACTGCTGTGCTGTGGAAGAGGGAAGGACGTGGGGCAAGGTGGAATTTCCACATGTCATGGTCTGCGAGTCAGTTTATTTCATTACTGGGACCCAGAGCCCAGGCTGGTGACCTGATCGAGGAATTATGTCAGAAGGAAAGGGAACATCTTGAATCAAAGAGCAATTGGAAAATGATTTTGGGAAACTGCTTGACTGATTTTTGTACAGGAGCTCTGGGAGCTTTACAGGCCCTGGAGCATTCCTGTAGCTCTGTGACCAAATGCTAACAATGCTAGTAAATAAATCAATCAAGTAAAAGCAAACTTTAAAAAGACCAAAATTTCTCAGCTCAGATAGCAGCAGTGCAGAAGTGGAGCTATGAGGGAGAACAAAAAAAAGTAACAGGCTGGAACAAAATGTGTATGAATCAAAACAGCAAACCATAAAAAAGAAAGAAATTGTTTAAGCTTCACCAAAGAAGTCCAAGAATAAGAGCCATGCACATCTTGGGGAATTGAAAAGACGAAGTTGTGTTCTCAAAGCCATGATGCAGGAACGGAAGGGAATAGTGGCTGTGATTCGAGAAAGTTGTTGTTTGGGAAGGGGGAATAGATCAGAGGAGAATACTACTCCTCATGAGCTCCCCTTTACTTTGGGCTCTTCTAGGCAGTTCCCATATGGTCCCTTACTTTAAATGCTGGAAGAACTGGAAACGCCCAAGCCTGTATTATCCATAGTAAAAAAAAAGTTAGTCCCCAAGGGGGAAAAATGGACTTTCTCCCCGACCTAGGATAGAACCTCAGGGAAATAGGTTGGCCTGTTAACCTGGAGCACAATCTTGGAATGGCTGGCTAGGATAGCGGCCATTGCTCTGGGTAGCAACTCCCTCTTGCCCAGTAGTTCCCAACCTTTTTTGGCTTGAGGGCCCCAGCTATCATTTTTATAACCCTGAATGACCAATAGTCCCTGGCCTCCCTCCCCCCGCCCCCCACTGCAGCCAGACTGAAGTTTTTCAGCTACCTCCTTGCTGATCTCCCGTCTCCCGAGCAGCAGCGAAACCGCATGGATACTGTAGCCTTGAGTGCTTCAACTGGCCCCTAGGCAGTGGCTCCCTCCTGCAACTGGGGGGATGGGAAATCGGTGCTCACCTTCCTCTGGCTCTAGCAGAGATCCCAACGCTTAGAGACCTGGGTGGAGCACTTTGCTGTGCTCCCAACTACAGCTAGTGGGAGAGGAGCGTGGATCTCCAGTCTCCTTGGCTGCAGCAAGGAGCCTGCACTGGTCTTTTAGTCCCATGGGAACGGTCTCCACCTGAGTCCTTGGGGAGCTGGGAGCTACTTTGAAAGTCCCCACAGGACACTTCTGGCCCATGGGCCACAGGTTGGGAACCACTGCTCTATCTGATCCTTAAAATTAATGGCAGAACTTGAAGGCTCGTACTAGATTTTTGCCCTCTTACATAAATAACCCCAGTAATTGACCTCATTAGGGCTGAGGATATAAAAATTGAATCTCCATTGTAAAAGAAGCCCAGTGGTTTTCAATTTTAATCGACGCTTTCTTTGTTCTTACTTTGCATTGGAGAAGTTATGACAATTTTGCGCTTACCTTTCAAGGGAAGCAGTTGTGTTTTGCCAAAGTACCCATAGTTTAAACTAAAAAACAATGAGAGTCCTGTGGCACCTTATAGATTAACAGATTTTCATCGGCATAAACTTTCGTGGGCTATAATGCACTTCGTCAGATGCATGAAGTGGAAATCACAGAGGAGAGGTATATACATACATGCCAGGATGGAGGAGGGCAAGTGTAGACAGTCAGTTCAGAGAGCGGATGGGACCTAGTCACATCTGTTGATAAATGTGTGAACAGAACAATCACTTTTTGTAGTGTGATAACCATTCCAAGTCTCTATTCAGACCCAGTCTGATTGTGTCCAACTTGCAAATCAGCTCCAGCTCTGCAGTTTCATGCTGAAGTCTGTTTTTGTAGTTTCTTTGTTGAACTTTGGCAACTTTCAGGTCAGCTACTGAGTGTCCATGGAGGTTGAAGTGTTCTCCTACAGGTTTATGGATGTTGCCATTTTTGATGTCGGATTTGTGTCCATTTATCTTTTTGCGTAAGGACAGTCCGGTTTGGCTGATGTACATGGCAAAGGGACATTGCTGGCACATAGCATAAACCACATTAGTGGATGTGCAGGTGAATGAGCCCCTGATGGTGTGGCTGATGTGGTTGGGACCTGTGATGGTATCACTGGAGTCAATGTGTGGGCAGAGTTGGCGCCGGGATTTGTTGCAAGGATGCGTTCCTGGATTAGTGTTCTTGTTGTATGGTGATCGGTTGTTGTGAGTATTTGCTTCAGGTTGGGGGGCTGTGGGTGAGCAAGGATAGGCGTCCTCCCAGGGCTTGAGAGAGTGTGGGATCGTCTTCTAGAATGGGTTGTAGTTTAACCTAATACCCCATTATTTGTATGCATATATAATAACATCCTGGATAGGACTCTCACAAAAATAAATACATAAAAATATTAAATAAAATATTATAAAAAGTGTAAAAAAACTGAGTTTAAAGTAAGCCCATAAAAGCCCACCTGTGTCACCAAGAAGAACATTACCTTAAAGTAATTTTTTTTAAAAAGGGCATTTCCCCTATCAACAAAAAATAAAGCTAATTCTTAAATTACGGGCTCCTTCATGTCACAGGTCTTAAATCCTTTTTTAAAATAGTTAATTTCTTTCAAAATTCTATAAAAAAAATTTTCAAAAAAAGCAACCCTGCTGCATAAATTGTTAAAAATGGGGGTAAAATAAAACTGGGACACTGCAGCAAAAAGCCATAATCCAGGGAAAGCAGACCTTAGTTCAAGCTCCATCTTTAGTATATCCCTGAGTGAAGCAGCCATTTGTAATACAGCTGGCAGTTACAGAAAGGGAATAAAAAGCTGTACTAAATTGAACCCATACTACAGGGCTCAGTGCGGTGCCTTATGCCTCCAAAATTTTAAGTAAGGTAAAGGGGGAGTTTACTCCGTTGTGTTTTTTAAAAAAGGTTTTGGCACTATTTTGCGCTTTGCATAAATAAAAATATTTAATAGAATTATCCCCCATGCTATTAAAAACTGCCCACTCCCCAGTAAACTATGTGCTCAAAGGCAAAATTAATAATGATCATGTGTCCAGTGCCAGAAAGCCACAAGCAAATCATTGTTAATACACTTGCCAAGCACCAAATAGGTGCTCAAAGCACAATTCAGATTTAAAAATCCCTTCTCCCCTAAACCCCAAACACACACTTTTGGCCCAAAGAATGGGTCTAAAAAGACAAATGTTTTATTATGCTTAAATGTATGTTTCCTGCTGTGTGTGTGTGTATAAAATACAAAGCAAAACAAAACTTTGTGTGTATGTACACACGAGTCGTGTGTGGGGGTGTGTTGTTTTGCTTTGCTTTGTATTTTAAATGACTAATTGTGTGAATGGTTTTAAAACACCTTATAAACAATGCACTCCTAAGGGCTGCTTAGGTATTTAAATCACAGGGCTATTCTTTTATTAATGTAAATCCAAAACCTTTTCTGGTCATAGTGTAAAAAAACCTACTGTAAGTAATTTCCAGAGAGGTAGCCATGTTAGTCTGTGTACAGCCGTGTTAGTCTGTGTACAGCAAAAAACAACAGGGACTTGGAATGGTTATCACACTACAAAAAGTGATGGTTCTGTTCACATATTTATCAACAGGTGTGAATAGGCCCCATCTGCTCTCTGAACTGACTTTGCTAACACTTGCCCTCCTCCATCCTGGCATGTGTATATATACTTCTCCTCTGTGATTTCCACTTCATGCATCTGACGAAGTGGGTTATAGCCCATGAAAGCTTATGCCGAAGAAAATCTGTTAGTCTATAAGGTGCCACAGGACTCTCGATTTTTACTGTAAGTAAGTGGCATGCAAAGTAAATAATAATGCAGTAAAACTAATGACAACAGAGTCTTGTGGCACTTTTAAAGACTAACAGATTTATTAATCGCATGAGCTTTCGTGGGAGAAAAAAAGATTAATAAATCTGTTAGTCTTTAAAAGTGCCACAAGACTCTGTTGTCTTTCTACAATAGACTAACACGGCCACCCCTTTGGAGTAAAACTAATGTTAGCTCCAGCAACCAAAATGTCTGGAACAGTGCTGCCAATGCTTCTTAAAATAATTACAAATTAATAAAACAAAAATAGCCCCATTCATGACCCACCTCCATATGCCACAACAAAAGGCATACCCAGACGGGTAGTATTTTTTTTTTAGAAGAAGCATCATTTATATATAAAACTTTAAAACTGCAAATTGGTAACAAATTCTAGTTTAAATTTTAGTTCTTTTTCCACCTGTAAACCCTGATGTGTTCCTTTATAAACTAACAGTCCCATATAAGTGGCACCAAAAACAAGCTGATGCATTTTAGGCTATAACACTTCCTTTTATTCTCAAATTGTAAACAAAACAAACAAATAAAAAATGTAAAGGCAAAGCTACAAATAGTAACACCAATAAAATAAAACAAAAGATTATTTTTCCAGGCACTTGAAAAGCCCTGGGTCCTCAAAAAATGTATCCCCAAAATTTAAAAAAAGTAAATAATAATTAAATAGTGCTTTAAAAATTATTAAAGCGTGGCTCAATATAACAAAAAAGTAGCACCTTCAAAAATCCCACAAAATATAAAAATGTAAATTCTAAAGCTGTCTGTAATTAATTTAATCAAAGCATATATCATTTGTATATAATAAAGTATTTAATAATTAATCCAACCTGCACCTTAAAAAACTTATTGTAAACTTCATCTTAGCAAACATCTTGATAATAAAACCTTTTTTAAAAAAGTTTGTCCAGCTATTGTATAAAAGCTAAAAATTTTCCATTTATCTTCAGCTCAATTTCTTTGATAAATTGACGGACAAGTGTAAAAGAGTCTGCATGGCGCAGCGGGCAGCACCGAACCCTGCAAGATGGTAGTTCCCAGGGTTGCATCTAGGACTGGAGTGGAGAATTGGGCTGATGCAGCTGCACACCAATCCAGATCGCAGGAGGGGAACATCACAGTTACAAATTAATGTTAAGAAGTTGTGCTGGAAGCCCACTGGTGGAAATAGGGAAGGCAATAGGATGGGCGTTTGAAAAGCTTCCTTCCCCCCATTGAAATGAAACCCATGTTACTTACTGCTGTGTTCACACAGCGCTTCAGAACAGCATTCTGACAGTTACTAGTAGAACTGGCTGGAGAATAGTTTTCCAGCTAGTTGTAACTAGGGCAGTTAAGTGCTTCAGTGTGGACAAGACTGTAGTTGTCCATGTGAAATACTTCTTTGTCTTCAGACTTTTTTATTGTTTAGTGATGTCGTTTTGTGTCTCTGGCATGGCTGCGATGTGGTAAATTGACTTATGGCCTTATCCAAAGTCCACCGAAGTTAGTGGAAAGACCCCCACTGAGCTCTAGGGGCTTTGGCTCAGGCCCTAAAACAGAACCACTGGAAGTAGTATGCATGGGAAAATAATTTCTCCTTTGCCTCTTTATGCCCCTCTTTACTAATCTGACCAACCAACTTTGAATGTTAGTCTCAAGAACTAATGAAGGATTAAAATAGAAGATGCAATTCAGAATTGGCTTCTTGAAAGAAATTATAACCCTTACAATGAAAATATTACATTTAATGAAGCAACTTTTATTCCCCCAACTTCTCATCCGTCGAAGAGGGCCTGAGCCTGCTTTCTGAGCCCACATCACTCCCCTCACTTCACTGAGAATTTTAAGTATGGAATAACTTGAATCAGGTCTAAATGTACAAGTATGAATTAACATAAACATACAGGCCAGATCCTCAGCTGGTGTAAATTGGTGCAGACTGGGTTGAAGGTAGTGGAACTACACTAGTTTATATCAGATGAGGATCTGGCCCCACTACATTCACTGGATTATAAATTAGTTCCAGCTGCTGAAGTCTTTGCTTAAGTAAAACTCCCGTTGATTTTGATAGAGTTTGGAGGGAGTACAGAAGTCCTTAATCACGATGAAGTTTGAGAATAAAGGGCAGGGTGGTGGAGTTCTTGCCCAGCTTGGCTGACAACTGAGGCATCAAAGGATTATATTTTTACTGGTAAATGTGGGTAGATGTTGATTTTATTGTTCACATGCACAAACTGACAGAAATATTTCCATCTATAAAAAAGCAAATGTGAGAAAAATGTTGCTTGAGTGTTCCTTATAGCAGTGGTTTTCAAAGTTTTTTCCTCAGGCCCTAGTTAAAAAAATCATATATACCCGCGACCCAATGATTACATCTTTGAGCAACGCAGTCCAGTTTTTTGGGGGCAGCCGTACAGGGCATCACAACCCAGTACTGAAGGGTCTACCTATCCTGGGTCCTGACTCATGGTTTGAAAAACCACTGTCCTAGAGTTTGATTTAAGGATAGTGACTTTGTCTCTTTTAATGTGACGTTGACAATTTGTGTTTTAATCATCAGAAAGCTTTAACTTTTTGAATCTTAACATCTGCCATCTAAATAATTATTGTCCTGCTCTCTCCTTATGGTCTGATCCCACGTTAATTTCTGCAGATACAAAAATTTAAATCAGCAAATATAAAAAAAGTGTTACAAAATGAACATTGATATCACCTGTCAAAATGATTACACATAAATATTAAATTCTGCCAAACCTATTGATACCACAGCTAAACTCTCCCTGTGCCTGGTTATGATCCAGTGTATTTCACAGATTCACTTGGCTTGGTCCTGTCCCACCCAGAGAATGCCCTTCCTGCTCTGGAGGAAACAGTGACCCATCAGTCTTCCTTCTGCAGCATACAGATGGCTTAGTCTCTGTACTTTTTGCCCCCCCCGGCTTGGGAAAAGGTATTTCTGCTGCATTACAAGATGGGGCTCATTGGCTGTGTCTACACTTGTAAATTAAGTCGACTTAAGCTTGCTTTAGTTAACTTAATTTACTCTGCATCTACACTACAGTTTCCTTAAGTCGACTTAGGCAGCTTGCTTAAGTCGACTTAAGGAAAATAAAGTCGACTTACTGAAAATTAAGTCGACTTGATTAAACCTCCTTTAAATTCGACTTAGTGCTTAAGTCGACTTTCTAAAGTCAACTTAAGCCAGTGTAGATGTGGGGTAGCCCTAAGTCGACCCCAGGACTACACCACTGCCCTCCCTGCCGGGGGGAGGGGGCACAGGGAGAGCCTGGTATGCCCTGCCATAGAGCCCCTATGCCCTGCCAGGATCCCTGTCCTCCTTTGCCCCATTGTACCTACGTACAATGGGGAAAAGGCTGAGCCCCCTGGCATTGGGCAAGGGGTGCCCCCCCCTGCCCCCGTGTACCTGCCCTAGGTCCCCTTAGCCCCACAAATTCGACCTAGAGCATCCAGTGTGGATGCTCTAAGTTGACTTTGTAAGTTCCCCTTTAAGTCGACTTTAATTTTAAGTGTAGATTCACTAAGTCAACTTAGTTAAAGTCGACTTAAAATTACAAGTGTAGACATAGCCATTGATAAGTAACACTGACTGGTCCCTAACCTGAAGTGGGAATTTTGAACATTAATTGCTACGTGAGAGGAATGTAGGCAGAACACAAACCATGGACCAGCACAAATTTCGACACTCCTGACTAATGGTGGCCAACCTTTGGGTTATGTCTTTTGATACAGTAAGAAGGAATAGAATTAGATACTATGACTTAGCCCTTAAGATCCTGGTTCACTACGCAGACACGTCTCTGTCCTCCCTGGTGCAGTCCATTCTACTATTCTGTGCTCTCTAAATGACTCAGGAACTGATGAACATCAATACCGATTGCATCCTAGCCCTGAAGTGCTGTGCATTCAGTGACTGATCCAAAGCCTATTGACGTTGTTGGGACTCGCCAATGAGCTTTGAGAAGGCCCATACAGCTGTGGTTTTCAACCCTCTTTCATTTGCAGACCCCTAAACATTTTTTAATGGAGATGCAGACCCCTTTGGAAATCTTAGACAGTCTGTGACTCCCCAGGGGTCTGCAGACCACAGACTGAAACTCATTGCCATAGAGAGCTCATGGTATCAGAGGAGAGATCTGACGTGGATTGACAGTATATAATAAATGTTCCCATTACAATTTCTTTATCAGAACCAGTAATTTGCTGGTTTCTTACTCCTCCTGTAGCATTATACTGTGACTGAAAGAGTGGGGGTGGGGTGGGATCATGTCTTTATGTCCAGGGCTGGATCAAGGCCCAGGGGTGCCCAGGGCTACCCACCCTTGTGGGCCCCCCACTGCAGTGGTGGCCTGCTTGGGAGTGGGGTGCCTGGCTTG
>VOCT01110163.1:0-21924 GCA_007922175.1 Pelusios castaneus
TATCTCCATACACCCCACATATCTATCTATCTATCTATCTATCTATCATACACTTGAGCAGAGGAAGATGTTTCACAAGCTGGGACATGGCTGGGACATGGGTCCCTCGCTGAGGTCTCTGGGGCTGGTGGACCCCTGAGGATGGCATCTGCCTTTGCTTCACAGGTGGAAGGAAGCCAGTAGAGATGGCTGGTGTGGACTCTGAGCTGGAGAAGGGTCTCCATGCCATCGTGGACAGCTTCTACAGGTACGCCAAGGGCCCACCTGGAGCCAAGGAGCTGGACCAAATAGCTTTCCAGAAGTTACTCAACAACGAGCTGAGCCATCAACTCACGGTGAGACCCAGCTACTACTGTAGAGCACGTGCCCACCCCCACCCAGCAGTAGACACCTTCATCGCCACTTGCCAGGAGCTCCCCATGCAGGAACTGGCATTTCTCTCTTGTGTTTCCAGGATGTACAGTCCACGGAGGCAGGGAAGAACCTGCTGAGAAAGTTGGATACGGACAGAAATCAGCACATCTCCTTCGACGAGTACTGGGAGCTGATCACGTGCGTTTGCCAAGCCATTAGGCGGTACCATTACAGCCACTAGTGACCAGCGTGCAGTGGGGAAACTGAGGCAGGCATCTAACTGGGCAACTCCCCCAAATCCTTCACCTCCAAAAGTTAAAGCAAATCCATCTCTCCCAAATACACCGTAGCCTGTAATCCCTCTGCCCGCCAAGTCACCAGCTCTTTGGGCGACTGGAACCTGTCAGTCCCCTCCCTCGCCCTGCTGCTGGGGTCCCCACCTGGTCTGTACTTCCCGCCTCTCTGGCTGCCGGGGTATCAACCCGTCTGCCCTCCCCACACTGCCCCACCTTGCCCGCTGTTACTTGGGAATGTTGCTGGAATAAAGAAACCCATTTCTCTCTTTTCTTACAGCAGTCCAGTGATTTTTTGACACACGGGGTGTGTGTGTGTGTGTGTGTGTGCGCGTGTGCCCGCGCTAGATGTAGACCAAAGTAAGGTGAGATACACCGAAGGCATTGGAGGCATCGTGTTCCCGTGCCAGCGACGTCCTTGTGATGTTGTAGGGGATCGGTTCTGTAAGAACCATCAACTCGCCCAGCAATTTACAAGTCAAGATCCTTGAGGCAGCATGCGGGATGTGGATCCTCGTCTTTGTCCTAGGATTGGTTTCTGGCTGGATGCGGTGGGACCGGCCTCTATTAGGCTGGACTGGTGTTTCCCATGAGGGAGTAATGTCCGACTATGAGTCAGAGATTACCGGCCCATGTCTTCGCCCCTCTGCTGTGGATGGATGAGCCCGCATCTTTATGAGCCAGTCCCACATCAGCACCAGCACAGCCATGGTGAGCAGGCCAGGGAGGAGGAGGAGAAAGCGGTAGAAAAACAGCGGCCCTGGAATTGAAAGAGCGAGAGATTCGTGGTCGAGTCTCCTTGGACAGTTCTAGCTCAGGGTGTGTTTGTCGCCCTCTGTGGCCAGTTGGGGTATTGCTAGGAGAAGCGTCATTACAGCCAACATTAAACTCTGTGTTCGACCGTCGCAGGGACAGACTTCCCTCTAAAGGACGCCGAGCAAAAATTCCCCTGTTTATCTCTCTGCAGCAGTGGTCTGGTTTCCTTTGAGCAGCAGTTATTACATCAGGGCCCCATTACGCCAGGTGCTGCACAGACACACCGCGAGAGCCAGTCTGAATAGACGACACATGGAAGGGGAAACTGAGGGCGTAGAGCCATTGCTGGTGGCTCTGTCTCCTGCACCACTCGAGTTTGTCTGTTCCCAGCCTTTCAAGTGTGTTGGCCAGTCTGAGAACTAGCTGTTGTCTGGGTACCACGGTGCTGAACTCAGACCTGGCCCCCCAGAGACATCACACCTCTTTATGCTACTGCATGATCTGGGGCCGGCTCAGAGCTGGCGGCCCCTAGAAGGAGACTCACCCACAGCTGTCAACAGGATCTGGGCCAGGCAGCTTCTGTTCTGCCCCAAGAGGATCCGGTACTCCCCCTCCAGGTCTGCCTTCATCTCCTGCACCACCACCCCAGCTGCGTGGAGTATGATGTGGCCCTTGAAGGCCTGGCGGAAGTAGTACAGACGACCCCGGACCAGCACCACGACCCAGTCACAGCGGGAGAGCTGGGCGTTCACTTTGCACAGGACGATTTTCCCCCTGGGCAGCTGGAGCGGGATCACGGCCGTCTCTCCCTGGGTGACAAAGCGATGCAGCCAGGGACAGGCGCTGAGAGCTGGCAGTAGAGATGCGGAGTGAATAACGTGGCCGACCACGGTGGGCGGGCGCCCTCGAAGCCACTAGGGGTGGTAGCGTCCTGTGTGGCCCAATGGGGGCTGCTCTAATGAGCGCATGTTACGTGAGCAGAATCGGTTAATGAAACAGGGCCCTGTGTCTCGTCCCCACCCCTTGAGCCAGCCACTCCCCCACCCTGGGGCCCAGAGCAGAGCTCACGTCCCCTGAAGGCAAAATGTCCTTATCCATTCCTCCTTTATAGATTAATACAGTCTCTGCAGACCCCCTAAGATATCCGTCTGCACCCACCCCTTACCTGCCAAATCCTCACCAAGGGACAGCCCACGCTTCTCCGTTCCCTCGCCCGGATAAAGCCCTCCCAGAATGAGAAGCATGAGCCCATAACCCCCATTCTGACACATCCAGTGGCCCCTAGCGCCCCACTGCAGATGTGCCCCACACCGCCACATCCTCTGGGCCCCGGCTCCGTGCGTGGGGGAGTCACAATGGCTGGGTTCTATGCTCGGCACAGAACAGGTTCCAGCCACTGAATCTCGCCCCTAGTGGCAGCTGCCTCGGTGGCTTCGTCGCCAGCACCTGGAATGAGACCAGACAGCCCCATCTGGGGCAGAGGGAGGGACTGTCCTGAGCAAAAGAGGGCTGGGGAAGGGGCTATAGGCAGTCAGTCCCCTTTTTTGAGGACCCAGCTCCAATCTGGTCCCAGAGTCGGGGGACTGACTGCTCCACCACGGCAGGGAATGGGACATACAGGCCTTTCCTCTCTAGGGTGCACCAGTTCTGTTCCAGCCCGAGGGAGAGGGGGCTGCCTCGCTCATAGGGGGCATGAAATGCGGTACAAGCTCTTTCCCCCCGGGGGCAGCAGTTATAAATTTCACACCATCTATCGGTTGGGGAGGGGGAATAGAAAACCATGCAGGTGAGTGGGTGTGTGCACACGTTGCCCCCTACTGGCTGCAGCTGACGTTGGCTCACCCAAGCGGCTCCCCACCGCTGCCACCAAGGACAGTATGATCGCACTGAAAGGCCTCATTGGATGAGCACCCCTGTGCCGTCAGGTCATTCTTGCCTCTTGAACCCAGGCTGCTTCCCCCAGAGACCAGTCAGTGCAACCGTCTACCCAGAGAGAGGGAAGCACGAGGAGGGAGAAGGCGGGGTGGCGAAGAGACGCTCAGCAGAAGCCCTGGCTCCATCCATCCTGTCCTGGCTCCAAGAGTCTCCTCGTGTCTGGGAGGATGTGAGAGTCGAGGAGGGTTTTGCAGCTCGGTGAGGGGAAGGGGAAGGGGAAAGGCCGTGGAGTTGTTGAGTTGGGGCAGTGCAGGGAGCGAGATGTTCGGGCTATTCCTGCTCTTCAGCTTTGTGGGTGAGCAAAAGGGGTTTTTGCAATGTGGGGGGGACGTCTGAGTGCGGTTATGGGGTCCTGGGGGAGGCAGGCTGGACAGAAGGGATGGGAGAAGGTGGGAAAGAAAGAATTTAGGTTCCTTCAAGAAAGATGGGGCAGCTGTGGGGGGACAGGGTGCCAGTGGGATGTGGGAATGTTGTGGGGCTTTGGGGGCACAGTGTGTGTATGTGGGGCTGGGGGGTGGTGACTGTGAGGGTGCGTGTGGAAGTGGGGAGTGAGGGACTTCGGGTGGGGGACATGGTGTGAGGGTGCAGGTGGGGAATGGGGGCTGGGTGTGGGGCCAGGAGGCAAAGCGTGAGGGGACGGGTGGGGCAGTGGGGAACTGGTTGTGAAGTTGCAAGTGGGGCTGTGTAGGGGCTGGGACGGTGGGGGACTGGGGGAAGGGGATGTGGGGGAGACACAGCATGTGTGGGCATGTGGGGCTGGGTTGGTGAGACCTGGGGACATGGGTGGTGGGACAGTGGGGGGCCTGGGCAGGTGGCACACCCAGCACCCCTCACCCCTGGCATAGCTGCTTCCTCTCTCTGCAGATCGCTGTGCCCTACTGTCCGTGGTGGTGCCCACTGCCCCGGTGGCCGTGGCTCCAGGGGACATGGCCCTGCTCCCTGCCACCCTGGTCCTGCCGGCCCCCCCGCCCCCTTTCTTCCAGGTGCGCTGGCGGTTTCTGCCCACCGGCCGCCTGGTCCTGCTGCTGGCGGCCCACGGCTGTGGTGGGGCGGCCCCCTGGCGTGAGTCCTGCCACCTGGGCCTGGAGCAGGGCTGGGGCTACGAAAGCCGGGCAGAGCTGGGTCCCCACGACGCCTCGCTGCGGCTGTGGGATGCTCGCGCCGAGGACGCCGGCACCTATCGCGTCAGCCTGCTGGGCCTGGACATAAGGGCCTCGGCCGAGCTCAACCTGACCCTCATCCCCAGCCCCACTGCAGGTAACGGGGTCGGGGGGGAGGTGAAGTAGGGAGGGGACAGTCAGTGTAGATGGGATCCCATGTCCAAAACCCGGCAAGACCCCACGTCCCATCCGCAATGCAATTTTGCTTCCCGTCCCCATTGCATCCCATGGCCAGATCCTTCCCCTCCATCCAGTCATGTGCTACCCACCCGGGATCTTTGTACCCCGGCCACCCTGCATGGCGCCCACCAGAAAACTGCCACCCCTTCTCCCCCTCTCCTGCCCCAGCCAGCAGGCTGCCCCATGACGCTGCCCCCTCCCCACCCCAGCACTGGTGTCTCCATGCATTGGCCTCCCTCCAGCTGAACCCCTCAACCCCCCCCTTGTGTCCTTGGAGATCTCACCAGCCTCCCGCCCCCCACCTTGGCACCTCCTTTGAGCAGCAGGTGAGTGGAAGGACATGGGGGGGGGGGCAGAGCGGGGTGGAGGGGGTCGGTTAAAGCACTGGACTGAGACGGATCTATTTCTGGCTCTGGATCACATCCCCTCCAAGGCCTCTGGTCCCCAGCTTGGCCCCTGGGGTCCTTGCATCACATCATTCTCCTCCAGCCCCGCTTGTGTGTGTCTACAGTGCCCTGAAAAGCTGGGTCTGGGGGCTCCGGGCTGGCAGACTGGGTGTCTCCCAGTCCACACCGGAGCCTCCGCACGGCACGGTAAACCTGGCCTGCCCACAGCTGGGTAAGGGTCCCCCAGCCGCCCTCACCCAGCCGACTGCACTGAGCAGACACAGAGCTGCCGTGAGCCGTGTCCACACTGCAGAACGACAGGGCTGGGGTCAGGGGTGTCGCTGGGCTCTGGGCCAGGGGCCCACGCCCCAAATCTATTGCAAAGTGCCCCGGGGCCGTTGGCCGCTCAGCTTCCCCACACTGATCACTCAGTTTAACAAGCTGTTTATCCGCCACGTCTCCCTGCTCTGCAAGTCAGGCCTGGGGCAGGGTTTCCAAGCACTAAAGAGAAGGGCAGCCACACCCCTTGTTGGTGAAAACAACTAGAAAGAAGCCTTAGGGCTAGGGAGGGGGTGCGGCAGACAGGAGCCCTGGCTGAATGGGGCATTGTGGGGTCTCACCCAGCCCTGCTCCCGTTCCCAGGTCCCAGTGGTGTGTGTGTGTGTGTGTGTGTGTGTGTGTGTGTGTAATGGCGGTGGCCCTGGATGGCCAGAGGTAAATGACAGCCTTAGATACAAGGCAGGATTAATCCAGATCCCAGCATGATAATTCTGATCTTGCTTCTGCCTGGTGTAAAGTGGAGTGACTCCATTAGCGTCAACAGGACCAAGCGCAAGGAGGCATCTCTGGGGCTGAGGGTGGGTCTCACCTTGGATTCGAAAGCAGCTGTGTCCTGGGAACGGGAAGCAAATGCTGCTAGAGGTGATTGGGACCTGGGGGTCTGTGACTGATTTTACTTTATTCTGTGGGTCCTTCATCACTTTTATCCTCCCACAGCCCATTCCACCCTCCTCACGGCCGTGTCACAGACCTCCAGCCTGGGATCCCTCAACTCCTCCACCACCCGCCACCAGAGACCCCAAACGTCAGAAGTGCTGTCAGGTGAGACGCACCCCAGCCTGGCTCTTGGGGTTAGGAGAGGAGGAGGAGAGAGGGACCAAGGAATGGAGTAGAGTGGGGGCTGGGTTTGATCAGGACACCTGGGTTCTATTTGCTGCTCTGGGTAGGGAGTGGGGTCTAGTGGTCAGAGCAGGGGGGCTGGGAGCTTTATTCCTTGCTCTACTGTGGATGCAGGGTACGGCTTTATGGGAGGTGTTGTGCTCCATGGGGAGTGTGGGGTGGGGGAAGGAGAGTGCATGGGCTTGGAGTTAGGTGACCCATGCCCGGGGGGGATGGGCTGGGGGGGGTACTGTGCCCTGAATCTTTTTCCTGTGTAGCAACACCCCTGGCGGGGCAGTGACCTGACCCCTAGCAGGGTCCTAAGACCCGACTGTGCTCTGGGAGCCCCCCGGCCCAGACGGTGTGTGGACGGAAGGGGAGTTGGGTGCTGTGTTGTGTAACAGATTCCTCTCTGCAGAGGGCACAGAGCCGCCCCTCAGCCCGGTTAGGGCTGCGGAGGCTGGAAGGGGAGCTGAGATATCCAACATGGTCCGGCTGGGACTAGCCGGCCTGGTTCTCTGCATCTTGGCACTGATAGTGAGTGAGGTGAGCGGCTTCTCCCGGTACCCCTCTGCCCCCCTCCACACAGCTCCCACTGGGGAATACTCCCTGTCGCACACAGAATGGCCAAACTCAACTTCGGATTGTGATTCCCTTCCCCAGCACGTTCTGTCGGCGAGAAACAAGGATGTCCCGCAGACAGATTCATCCCCAGATCCTACTGCAACCAAAGCTGCTTTGTGTACAATATATGTCCTCCAAGAGATGCCCGTATCAGACGGCTCAGAGGAACTGTATCTAGCCCAAGTTACTGATCCTACTCTATGATAGGACTCGTGTGCTGCTATTTCTCCTCTCAGACCCACATGCGCCACCATTCACCATGCTTAGTAGCTGGAATTCTGCTCCTGATTAATTCCTGCAGCAGTGAGTTCCACAGGTTTCTGCCATGCTACTTAGTAACCTGCATTCGAACACAAGCCCCCGTGCTCTCTTCCTGATTGGTCTTTCATTTAAGATTGGAGGAAGATGATGAGAGGAGAAGGAACAGAAGTCCACAGATTTGACCATGTATGTGGGCAGCAATTTGTTGTGATCAGTGTGGCCAGTAGATGAAATCAGCATTCACTTCGTTCGATCAGTGGGGCCAGCTCCATAGCTGAAGGTGAAGCAAATCAATATGCACCAAATTCCCAACTCCTGTTACTTGGTGCCAGGTCATAGAAGCTAGATCAGACAGCTGGATCCAGCTAACCTGGAATGTCCCCACTTCTCCTTTATTAGAGAAGAGAAGAGCGTGATACATTAGCCAATCTTTTCTTCCTCATTTTCATTTCCCTTTCACATTTTCCACTGCGGACTAGAGCCACCCAAGATTTTCACATAATGCCAAATGGGGTTCCCTAGACTTTTCCTTGCTGCCCCACATCCTGTTCGGGTCGGCAGATTTGGTCCCAAGAACCTTTGGTACTAAAAGCACTAACAGAAAAGATCTCTGTTAACCAATGGGAGGAATCTCTGGCCTGGGTTACATTATGATTTCATTGTTCCTTACAATCTATAGGTCTCCCACACTTTCTGTCAGCATTCACACTAGTGCTTTTCCCGGTTGGTGGCAAGTCAGAAAATATGGGGGTAAACAATCATTTAGGATCAACCCAAAAATTGTTGGTTTTTTTTTTTTTTTTTTTTGACATTTTCAGTGAATCAAGAAGTTGGGGGGGGGGTGTCACTTGGGGCTGAACAAAATGTGTCATTCAGCCAGAAATAAAACATTTCATTTTGAGTCCGCCTTCCCCCATTTTTACATTCAGAAGAAATAACTAAAATTAAAGGTAATTTCCAATTGAAAAGTCAAAATGGTTCCATCGTCGGCAATTTTGAAATCAAGCCAGGATGTTTTTCTGAAGTGTCTGCTCAAATAGAAACAGAAATTCATTCAGGGACGTTCTCTACAGGGGAGATGAAAATTGCCACAACATCCCTTCCTGCCTTAAAAACCTATGACTTCATGGAGCTATGAAAATGTCACAATGAAACATTTTTACTGACCGAAAAAAAATTGGCCCAAATTGCCAAATTCACAATATGATTTGATTGAGCTAAATTCTGCATTTTTTGCTGAAAAAATGTTTCAGTTGAAAATTTTTGCCTAGCATTAATTTTCCAGCAACAGGTGTGCCACTGTGCAATTCTTTGTATTTCACACACATTTTTGCACTAGTGTAAATAAGAACACAAGGTACAAGTCTGTGGGGAATGAGGTCTTAATGGACCTTCATTCTTTATGTTAACGCAATATCTCCATTAGTAGGTTGCAATATTAGGTTTTTATCTTACACGGGCACAATAAAAGGTCGTGGGGGGGCAGGGGGCAGGGAGATGGTTAATAACAAGGGTTTTTTGCTGCAAATTGTTATTTTATTTAAAGAAAATGACACTTTTGGCCACAAATTGCCTGTATTAGGCAACATTTTTCAGGGTATTTTTCACCAGTATCTTAATTGAAATTTTGCTGAGGTTTGAATAAAACTTATTCTAGAAATGCTTTAAAATGTGGGTTTTCAGCCAATTATTGTGACGCTCAGCCACCATTAGCCATTGATAATCAAGTTTATTAATTGGATCAGTGTAAACTGGTTAGGGTGGGTTGAAATTTTTCCATTGATGTTGTTTTCTGGAGAGAAATTGGGCTTTCAATTAAATATTTTTTTCTGGGAACAGCGCCTGCTTTCTGCCAAAACTTGAATTAGCCCCAATAAAATGTATTTTACAATCATCTGTCGCCTCTTTTGAAGCAGCTCTGTGTTTTACACGGCCGGCATTGCAAATAAAGAGAGAGTGGAAGGTTGTTTCACTGGTTATTCGAGTGGGAGGGGGGATTAAGAGAGGGGATTTTCATGGACAAAAATTGCCAAAAAAAAATGTAACGGGTGAATTTCCCAACATTTTCCCATGGAAAGTTATCAGGCGCAGTATCAATTGTCTCCACCAGAGGGAACCCCATGGCTTTCAATTTTTTTTCTCTGTACCCAAGTGAAAAAAACAATCATTTTCTTCTCTGACCCCACAAACACATCTTTGAACAATGCATTCCAGGCTTTCGGCAGCAGCCCATGGTCCCAGGACTGGGTCTGGACCTGCGGTTTAAAAACCACTGCCATGGGGGGCCTCCAGTGGAGACCACTGGTACGGTGCCTGGCTGGGTGCAGGTGCCGTAGGGCACCCTCCAGTGAAGACAATTGCTACTGCAAACTTTAGCAACTTTTTCTTGCAACAAGTCAAGAAAAAAAAGTCATTTATTGTCTCAGCTGGCGGGCACCCTACGGCAGTGGCTTTCAAACCACAGGAAGGAGCCAGGATGAGACTGCAGACTCTCAGGTACAGGGTCACAACGCCTCCTTATGTCACCCCAAAAGACTGGAGTGCCTGGCTCAAAGATGTAGTTGGTGGGTTGCAAATATAAATGATTTTTTTTCAACTTGGTCCCGAGGAAAAAAGACTGAAAAGCCCTGCTTTAGAAAACGTGGGCCTGCCCCCGGCTCCCACTGCTGGAGGAAAGGGTGTGAGACAGTCGGCGTTAAATGGGTGGAAAGATCCTGCTGGTTAAAGCTGAGCTGGGCATGCACTACGGGTGCTGCTCTTGGGGGTGGGGGAATGAATCACTGCTGGGTTGCCCCTTCTGCCTCCCAAAATTCACCTTTCATGGTCAGGCCCATGCCGGATTCCTCTTCCCCTTGGCAATGGTGTTGCTGTGCCGGAGAATGGCTGCCACGACCCACCCCAGAAGTGGCTGCATTACAGTGAGTTCTGTAGCTCACCTTGCTGCGGTGGGGGGGGGAATGATAAAGTGCGGGGTTTGATCTGTGACTCTGCCACTGCCTGCCACGTGCCTTGGGCAAATCAGTCCCTCTCCTGGTTAGACCCTAGAGTCTGGAGATGGGTTAGATCAGCAATCCATGACCTGAGGCCCACAGACAACATCAAGATGAAGAATGTCCCTTTAGCTGAAACATTTTAAGCATCTGTGACCGGGGCCTCCTGGGATACCCTCCTGGATGTGCAAAAATCAGGGCAAGCTGCAAAACTGGGAACCAAACTCCCCACACACTGATGGGTGGGACTTAAACAAGTCTCCCAATCAGTCACAGCCAGGCTTCTGGTTCCCCACACTGGGTACCAAGAAATCTGCTCAAAATAGAAACAGCCCCCTTTATTGCACTCCAGCTCCTCTGGCTCCCACCTAGCCACACGGTCCCTTAAAGAAATAGGTTCCCCTGACCCCAAAGGGCCAGCCACAGCACACAGAACAATATAGGTTTGGATCTCACCCAAAATACCCCACTGATAGCCAATCCTTTAGCAACTACAACTAAAGGTTTAATATAAAATGAAAAGAAGCAAAATATGAGAGATTTTAAAGGCTCAAAGCGAATCACATACATACAAATGATTTAGAGTCCATGGAAAGCAGTTTGCAGGCTTGTTCCTCTGGAGTTTGCAGGCTTGTTCCTCTGGAGTTTGCAGGCTTGTTCCTCTGGTAAACACCCAGCACCAGGGTGGGCCTCAATCCTTTGTCCAGTCACAGAGGAATAGTTCCAGAGATGGGTGTTGGCTGTAGACTGGGGACTTGAGAGCAAGATGGAGTCAGGGCTGCTGCCTTTTATCACCTCTGGCCTTCTCCATGCTGTGTGCAGGTCTTTCCAATCAAAATGGAGCTGAGTCACATGTTCAAGTCCTAGTGGCTCAACAGGTTTCTGCTTCTGCCCATTGTACCTGGGAGCTTCCTTAATGGGCCATTAAGGGGCAATGGCTGTAGACATTCAGTCTGGGGAATTTCCCCAGACTCACACAAGTTAAAATATAAATATGACAATCATATTCCTAACTTCCAATACCAACACAATTCCTGCACATAAACTACACAATCATTCCCAACAAATCACCACCTTTCCACTGACACCAAACATGGCATAGTTACCATGAATCATAACAATTATAAAATATTAATCCAAAATAATAACATAAATGGTTCCCTAAATCTGGACAGCGTCACAGCATCCTCAGCTGAAAAAAAGCCTCTCAACTGAGCTCAGATTGTTTCATACTGTGCCCCTCACCCTGGCATCAGGGCAGCTGATCCCGCTCAGGAGGATGTCCATTGCTGGGTGAGAGCTTTTGTGCAACAGAGCCAACATCCGTTTGAGCAGAGAGAGGAAATTCAGGCCAGAGCTTCTGACGATCGCCCATCAACCACACGGCTGCTGCCCAGCGTCTCAGCTTCCTGTGCGATCTCACAACCCAGCCCTCACCACAGCGCCCGGCTGTGCCATCGCCGGCTCCTTTCGCTTGGGCAGGATGGAGGATGAGGAGGGCTACACCACCCTGAACCTGCGGCCCAACACAGCGGGCTCAGCTGGTCCGCCCCGAGCTGGGGCCCAAGGTAGAGATTTCGGGTCAGCGTGGGGATTGGCAGGCCAGAGACGGGCAAGTTATAGAAGGGGTTTAATTAGTGCCGCAGAGTTTGGGAAAGAGCACGGGGGATCCTGCAGCCTCAGATCTCAGGAGCAGGAGGGGGAGGGAGTGCTCCTCTCTGGAGGCCAAAAAGGTGGGTGAAATAGGGGAAACTGAGGCACGGAGCAAGAAAAAGTCTGTGATGAATTGGGGCTAGAACCCGGGAGTCCTGACTCCCAGCCCTCCTGCCCCGACTTACTAGATCTCATTTCCTCCCTGCAGTCGGTAACAGAAACCAGGTCGGTGGGGTTGGCAGGGCCTCCAGGGCAATGGGGCTTGGGATTCGTAGAGCGGAAACCTGCTTTCAGGGAACTTGTTTGCAGACCTAGGCGGTGGTGTTGTATCAGTAACACTCAAATTTTCAATCATTTCCCCCTAATTGTGAGGGCTAAAAACAGCCTTCCTCTATCAAATAAAAGCTTGGATCCCGGTGCAATCGTCTGAACTGGGGTCTGAGGCCAGGACTCAGAGTGGCTGGGCCTGAATCCAGCCTGGCTCTGCTTGTGTCTCCTTACAGGTATCCGTCAGGGTCCTCCCTGGCCCACTGTCGCCCTGGGGGTCGGGAATATCATCCTGGGGGTGACCGTGGTATTCTTGATGGCGTGCGGTGAGTCTCCAAGGCCGTGCATTTAGCTGTCCGGGTTTGTTTGTCTGCAGCATGAAGGGACAAGCAGGGCCAGTGAGAGGCGGCAAATGTAAAACTGATGCTCATTCACACCAGACCCAATGAGCCTGCGGAACTCACTGCCACAAGATCTCATTGGGGCCATGAGCTTAGCAGGGCTCAGGGAAGGACCAGGACATATACTCAGGGTTAGAAAGGCCCCAAGCGCTTTGGCGAGGGGTATAAACCCTTTTGCTTCAACACATTCGCCAACCAGAACTGATGGGTAGGACGGGTCTTCGTCTGGGGTCAAGCTCTCATTGTCCACTGGGGACGTCGTGCGCCTTCCTCCAAAACAGCTGGGTCTGTCCATCCTAAGAGGTGGGGTATGGGGCTAGATGGGCCCCACGTCTGCTTCGGTCTGCCAATCCTGATGCAGCCAGTTCAGGGGGTGTTTTGAGGCTAAGAACGGCTGGCAATGCTGGCTGGGTTTGCAGAGGGGTGCGAGGGCTTTAGGCACCTGATTCCTGGTGATTTTCAATGCTAGACGTTTTTTATAACGTGCCCTTTGGGGGCTGATCTGAAGTCATTGGGGCCTGAGGAGAGGAGGCCGGACAATTTGGGGCCAGGCCCGGTGTCTCTCCAGGACTCGGCTGGTGCTTTTACCCCGCAAACCCCGTAACGCTGCTGGGTCGCCCTCACTCAATTGAGGCTGCTTCGCAGTTCTCCACGTGGTGTCAGAGAAGAGACAGATCCCGGCAGCCCCCGATTGTGACGGAGCTGGGAGAGGAGACACAGCTGCACCGCCTGACTGTGACAGCGCTGGGAGCGGAGACGTGTCCACCGCAGAATGCAGCACCTCCCTGGAGCATTTCCGATCCCAGCTGACCCAACGTCTGTGCCGCCCGGCCCGGTCCAGCCCAGCAGGTAACCCCGGCTCGTGAATCGGAGCCGCCCTCCGCGCTGGGCGCTGTCTGTGGAAACCCAGCTGTGCCCCAGGCTGGGGGGGGCAGATACAGAACAGGGACACACCACCCCCTGCTGGCTGCACCATCTACCCCCAGCCCTGCTCAGCGCCCGTCTGTCACTGCCCCCGCCTGCCTGGGGCTGGGCTGAGACATCTGGTGCCCACGCCGGGTATCTGCAAGTGGGGCCCCACAGGTGGGTTTAAAACAATCTAACCCCACGGTGGCCACGTGTTCGCAGAGCAGCATCGGGTCCCAGCACAGAGACTGTCTTCTGGACTCACCCCTCCATCCCCCAACAGCCCTGGGCTCCCATTTCCCCTCCTGAGATGCTGGGCGGGTGCCGTGTGGTTGGTGGGCGATGGTCAGAGCTAGGAAATGACCTCTCAATGCTGGACACCCCGCCCCCCCCCCCCCCGCTCCAACACACTAGACCCCACTGCCCTCCCAGAACAGGGGCAGAGTGCTAGTGAAACAATGGGGCGGCTGCCTGCCCCTCACGGCAATCGCTTCAGGCTCTCGGCAGACTCAGGCAGCGTTGCTGGGTCAGTTTCCGTGGGACAGCTCACACCCCTCAGAGCGACTGGCTCAGCCTCCCAGAGGACAGCAGCGCCGGGGCCCACCGGATCTGGAACGCTGCCTCGGGGCTCTACACTGGAGAGTTCTGTCGATGGACATCAGCTTTTGTCAATAAAATAGCCCCAGTGCAGGGTCACCCCCCCCCCGACAAAACCGCCCTGGGTTAGCGACAAACTCAAACGACGGCAATGAGAGGCCCGGGGTGTTTGTCGCCAGGGCCGGGCTGAGTGTAGAGATATTACATCCTCGTACAGCGGGAGGGGCGTCCCACATCTCAATTTCACCCACACCTAGAGCAGTAACATTGACAAGTCAGCTGGGGAGGGGGGCTGGAGCCCGGCGGATCATGGGAGGCTGGCGCTCACATTGTAGAGCAGCCCCAGATGGGAGCTGGGCAGCCCCGAGTGCCCGCTGGGTGTCTCAGCTCCCCACGCTGCCCCTTAGGGCGGTGGAAGGGCTCCGGGTGAGGACCCTCTCCATCGACCCACAGAGAGCAGCGTGGACATCAGCCACCGTTGGGATCCAACTGGTGGGAAGTCAGCATAATGGGTGTCAACAAGTTTTCCCACGCTGAGCTGTCGTCCTCTCTCCACACTGGGTTCACGGGACCCAGTCCTGGGCTGGGTGGTCGATCGGTGGGACAGACTCTGACTGGTGCCCACTGAGACTCTGAGCCTCTCAACTGAGCGGAGATTGTTTCTCACTGTGCCCCACACCCTGGCATCAGGGCAGCTGATCCCTCTCCTGGGGGCATTCGCTGCTGGGTGAGAGCTTTCGTGCGACAGAGCCAACGTCTGTTCGAGCAGCGAGAGGAAATTCAGGCCTGAGTCTCTGACCATCGCCCACCAACCACACGGCTGCCGCCCAGCGTCTCAGCTTCCTGTGTGATCTCACAACCCAGCCCCTCACCACAGTTCCCGGCTGCGCCATCGCCGGCTCCTTTCACTCGCGTACGATGGAGGACGAGGAGGGCTACACCACCCTGAACCTGCGGCCCAAGAAGGGCGGCTCAGCTGGCCTGCCCCCAGCCAGGAACCAAGGTAGAGATTTCAGCCCCTCCGCCCCACCTGGAGCTCCTTGTCCCGGCAGCAGGGTCAGCGTGGGGCGGGGGCGGGAACCCCAGAATGGGCCAGTTTTATTATGGGATGGATTGTGCCCCAGAAGGAGGTAAGGAGCATGGGGGACCCTGCAACCTGAGATCATGTGAGAGAGGGGGAGGGAGCGCTCCTCTTTGCAAGGCAAAAAGGTGGGTCAATTTAGGAGAAAGTGAGGCACAGAGCAGGGAAAAGTCTGTGATGAGGACACAGCAACCAGACCGTGCTTCCTTCCAAGAGTTGTGGCTAGAAACCAGGAGTCCTGACTCCCAGCCCTCCTGCTCCAACCTATTAGATCTCATTTCCTGCCCGTATCTGGTAACAGAAACTGGGTCTGTGTGCTTGGCTGGGCCCCCAGGGCAATGGGTTTTGGGATTCGTGGAGCTTTCAGAGCAATGGTTTGCAGACCCAGGCAGAATTGTTCTCACATTTTCCATCATTTCTGCCCCACTGTGAGGGCTAAAACAACCTTCCTCTTTTAAATAAACACTTGGTCCCTGGTATAATCACCTGACTCCTGGAGCTGGGGCCTGAGGCCAGGATTTAGAGTGGCTGGGCCTGAATCCAGCCCAGCTCTGCCTGTGTTTCCTTCCAGGTTCCCATCAGTGTCCTCACTGGCCGCTGGTCGCGCTGGGGGCTGGGAATATCATCCTGTCGGTGGCTGTGCTGTCTCTGGGTGTGTGCGGTGAGTCGCTAAAGGTCGTATGTTTGTCTGTCCTGGTGCATCTGTCTTCAGTGTGCTGGTTACACTGGGGGAGGGAGAGCCAGGGCCATTGAGAGGCTCTGGGTTTTAGTCATTTCCTCCGTAGTAAAGGGCACGGATCAATTGCTGGAGGATTCTCTGTGCCTTGAAGTCTTTAATGATTTGGGACTTTAATAACTGGGTCATAGATTAGAGGTTTTTTCCAAGAAGTGGTGCATGAGGCTCTGTGGCCTGCATGGTGCAGGAGGTCAGACTTGATGATCATATTGGTCCCTTCTGACCCTAGAGTCTAGGAGGGGCGGCAAATGTAAACTGATGCTCATTCACACCAGACCCAATGAGCCTGCGGAACTTACTGCCACAAGATCTCATTGGGGCCATGAGCTTAGCAGGGCTCAGCAAAGGCTCACAAAACATTCACAGGGAACAAATGGCCAAAGAGCTAGAAAGCCACTGAAAGTCTGGCAGGGGCTATAAACCCTCCGGATTCAGCGCATTAATCAACCACTGACTCATGGGCAGGACGGGGTTTTCGTCTGGGGTGAAGCTATCGTTGTCCACTAGGCGACATCCAGCGCCTTCCTCGGAAACAGCTGGACTGTCCACCCTAGGAGGGGGATGTTGGGTTAGATGGACCCGGGTCTGCTCCAGTCTGGCAATCCCGATGCAGCCAGTTGGGGGGTTTGAGGCCAGGAATGGGTGACTACACTGGCTGGGTTTGCAGAGAAGCCCAGGGGATTCAGGCCCCTAATTCCCAGTGATTTTCAATGCTGGACATTTATTTAGACGGTGCCCTGCTGGGGGCTGCTCCTAAGCCCACTGGGGTCAGGGGAGAGGATCTGAACGGGTTGGGCCAGGCCCGGTGTCTCTGCTGGGGATTTACCCAGCAAACCCCGTAACTCTGACCAGTGACTCTCATGCCCCCCAACTCTGCTTTGCAGTTTCCCAGTTGCTGTCCAAGGGACAGACCCTGGCAGCCCCCGGCAATGACAGAGCTGGGAACGGAGACACCGGCGCAGCAAACTGCAGCTCCCCTCTGGAGCATTTCCGATCAAACCTGACCCAACGTCTGTGCCCCCCGGCCCGGCCCGGCCCTGCAGGTAACCCCGGTCATGTCTCTGAGCCGCCCTCCACCCCAGGCGCTGCTGTGGAAACCCAGCTGCTGCCCCAGGCTGGGGGCTCATGCAGAGCACAGACACACCGCCCCCGCTGGCTGCACCATCTACCCCCAGCCCTGCTCAGCGCCCGTCTGTCACTGCACCCGCCTGCCTGAGGCTGGGCCCAGACCTGTGGGGCAGCGACATCTCGTGCCCACACTGGGTACCTGCAAGTGGGGCCCCACAGGTGGGTTTAAAACACTCGAACCCCACGATGGCCACAGGCCACTTGTCTGAAGAGCAGCATCCTGTCTACGCAGACTCACCCCCCCCATCCCTGACAGCCCTGGGAACCCACGTCCCCCCCGGGCGCTCCAGCCCCATCTCTTCCCTTTCCGAACCCCGGTTAGATTTCGACAAACACATCTTCAGTCGCCCTCAGCCCCCTCTTATCATGTGAAGCTGAGCTCAGGGGCCTGCGCCCGCCCTGCTCCCAGCCCCCTGTGTAGGGGGCAGATGAGGGGTGGCTAGAGAGCTGTGCACTCTGGGTATTCTCTGCTTCCCAGGGCCCCCAAGGGAGCAGTGGATGAGGTAGAGCAGCCCCACGGCGGCTCTAACTGACTCCAGGAGCCAGGCCAGGCCCGGCCCAGCCCCAGATTTCAGGGAGCACAAAGGGGATTTAAATCATTTTAACGACATCCCTGCCCCAGCCACAGGAAGTGCAGGGCTGGGAATGAGGCGCAGGGCACCTGTCTCTCTCTCGCTCTCTCTCTCTCTCCAGGGGGCTCCGGGTGCAAACTCTGCCCCACAGACTGGCGGCTGTGGGGGGACAAGTGTTACTGGGTCTCCAGAGACAGTAAACTGTGGAGCGAGAGTCGCAGCGACTGCGCAGAGAGGGGCTCTCGGCTGCTGGTGATCCGGGACCGGGCGGAGCTGGTAAAGGGGACGAGAACATCCCGCTGGAGCTGCCCCGGCAGGGGGGGGCCTGGGAACAGAGGCCAAGGGCCTCATTCAGACACATTTTAGAGACTGGATTTCCCAGCCGCCCAGGGGGTTTGGACACTTCAGTCCTATTAATGATTAATAACAGGGCATCCAAACCCCTTAGGCAGCTTCAACACACCCAGTGTAAATCACCAGCCCTGGGATCTATCCGGGGGTGGGAGGACAAAGGCGGCTTTAACCCATCGTTACTTTCTCCTTCTGGGTCTGGAAACAGCTCAGGGAGAACGGAGGGGCTGGGAGTGAGAGAGCGAGCCAGGGATGAGGAGGGATGGCTGGACAGACAGCTGTCTATGGGGATCACCAGACAGACGTGCCAGCCTGTAGCTCTGGGGCTGAAGTAGACAGAGACGTGGATACACGAGACGAGTGACACTCACCAGGTGTCTGTCGCACTCACTGCAGGAGTCCCTACAGGACCTGATCCACGGCACCCGTCAGTTCTGGGTCGGACTGTCCGTCCCCTCCGCGGAGAAGGGCTGGACCTGGCTGGACGGCTCCCGGCTGGATCGGACCCTGTGAGTGATTCCCCGAGTCAAACACTTTCCTCCCCTCTGCGGGCGGAAGGGGCCGGGGCAGGTTTGGGGGACGGTCGGATCCCAGCGGGGCCTGGGTCAGTGTGAGATGCTGGGACCCAGGAGGGGTGTTATGGAGCCCGGCTGAGGGGAGCCTGGGCATCAGCAAGCAGGGCCGTGGGGCAGGGAGAGATTGGTGCATCCTCCAGTACAGAGATGGTGGCTGGAGCCCTGAGGCTGGGACAGAGCCCCGGGGATCCCCCGGCAAGTGGGGCAGGGGAGGGAGAACAGAGCAGTCAGGGCCACAGGAGGGAACCAGGGGAGAGCAACCCCTGCACAGCCCTATAGGGAGGAGCTGGGGATCAGCAGAGGGGACGGGCAGGGTCTAGGACAGCAGGGAGGATGAGGATGGGACAGATCCTGGGATCCGGGCAGGAGAGGCTGGCTCCAGATCCTAACAGAGCAGGGAAGAGCCGCCACCGACTGGGCGTGATCCACTCACAGGGGCTGACGTGTCCTCTCCTTTGTCCCGCAGGATCCCGGGCCCCGGCCAGGCTGAAGAGGGAAACTGTGGGGCAGTGAAGGAGAAACGGATTAATTCTGAGAGCTGCAGCTCTGCTCTACAGTGGATTTGCCAGCGAGACGCTGTCCTGATCTGAGCAGGGTATCAGTGCCCCTTAGTGATGGAAACAGGCCCTCGCTCTTTGCCCCGCTCTTTGCCCCACTCTTTGCCTGGAGCTAGGAGAGAACCCAGGAGTCCTGACACCCAGCCCCCCAGCTACTACCCACTGGACCCCACTGCCCTCCCAGAACCGGGGCACATGCTTGTGAGCAATGGGGCGACTGTCTGCCCCTCAGGGCAATCGGTTCAGGCTCTCGGCAGACTCTGGCTGGGTCAGTAACCTCGGGGAGCTCAGCCTCTCAGAGGACACAGCCCCGGGGCCCACCGCACCTGGGACGCTGCCTCAGGACCCTGCACCGGAGAGTTTTGATGGCGAAATGACAAGTTTACAAATCTGCCCTGATGCGCCCCGCCCCGCCCCCCTCCCACAAACCTGCCCCGCGTTTCGACAGAATAAACCCACCTGCCGGGGGCTGCAGAGCTGGGACGGCGCCGTGTGATCCCTTCCAGCGGGGGGGGGGAGCGTCGCACGTGTCAATTCTCCGCTGCTCCCCGGCCGTGAAGCTGGCGGGTGCGGGCTGGGGGCTGGGGGCTGGGGGCTGCATCCTGGCTCCGCAAGCCCCTGGGCTCCTGGCAGCTCGGGGGAGGCTGATGCCTGGATCGTGGGGCAGCCCGGGGCTCTGGCAGATAGCGGGGGGCGCGAGGGGTGCCCCGGGAAGGCCAGGAGCTTGTGGGATCCAGCAGGGAGCTGAGAGACGGGTCTCGGCTCCCCACACTGCCCCATAGGTCGGGGGACAAGCTGGGGGTGAGGATGTACCCCACGCAGAGAGCGGTGTGTGCCCAGCCCCCGTGGCCGTGGCAATGGGTGAAAATCGACATATCGTGTTAAATTTCCCTTTAAACGAGGCCTCGGAGGCTGCAGAGCCGGGGGCCGGAGGCTGTGCCCCTCACCCCGGTGTCAGGGCAGCTGGGGCGGCCATTGCTGGGGGGCTAGGAGCCAGCATCGGTCGCAGGTGACACGGCTGATGTCGGCAGAGCTGACAGCCGTCTCCCCACACAACCGCCCCCACGTTTCCTGTGCGATCGCGACTTGCCCCTCCCAGCGCTGGGGGGACTTCGCACCAGAGCCCCCGCCCGCTCCCCGCTGGCTCCCTGGCAGCTCCATGCAGGACACGGAGGGGGACCCGGGGCTGGACGCGCAGTCCCTGGGGGGCAGCCTGGGGGACCCGTCCCCAGCTGGGAACCAAGGTAGTAACTGCAACCCCCTCCCCTCCGTGGCTCTCCTCACCCGTCGGGGTCAGGGATGGCACTGCCGTTCGGGGGGGGGGGGGGCAGCGAGGTTTGCATGGATCGGGAATGTTATTAGGTGTGGGACGGGTTAGGGGGCTGGATCCTACAGACCCCTTACTCCCCTCTGAACACCCAGCTCCTGGCCCCCTGCTCCGACCCACCAGACCCTCGATAAAACCCAGGCATCTTGGACCCCGCCTGCTCTAACCACTAGACCCCACTCCCCCAGCCCTGCCCAGAGCTAGTAATGGAGCCCAGGATTCCTGGATCCCAGCCCTGCTCTAACCCCTAGACCCCACTGCCTTCCGAGACCTGGGCTGAAAACAGCAATTGTGGCTTCCAGCGCCCGTCTCTAACCCCCCTTCCCCCAGCAACTCCACTGTATTAGCGGGATCACTCAGAGCAGGGCTGGGGGGGGGGTCTGGGGGAGATTTGGGGGGGCTGTTTATTTGTGGGGGCTGGGCTGCAGAACCAGCCTGAGCTCACGCCTGATGCGCTGCTGCAGAGACGGGCGGACGAGTGATGAGAGCCGGGGCGTGAGGTCGGCGCCGTTCCCAGCTAAACCACATACGCCGGGTGCCCGGGGGCCGGTTCCTCCAGTCTCAGGGCTGCAGCGCCCGGTCTGTAAATGGGGATAACGACCCGGCCTTCAGCTGCCTCGCCTGCGAGCTGTCGGTCAGGGACCGTCCCTCTGCGTGTCCGGCTGCCCGGGCCCTGGTCCGTCCGTCCTTCCCCCGCCAGTGACACCCCTCCACCCCCTGTTACAGCTCCTCCAGCTGCTCTCCGTTGGCACAGACGCTGCATAGTGGTGCTGGGCGCTGGCTGCGTCGCTCTGGCCCTGGCTGTGATGGTGCTGAGCCGTGTGGGTAAGTGTCTGGGGACAGCTGGATGCTGCTGAGTTCCCTGCGTCCCAGTCTCAGCCTAGAGATTATGGCCCAATCCAGGACACCCAGCCCCGCGGCCTTGAGCTCTGCCTGGGGAGCACAGGATCAGGGCCCGCTGTTCTGTACACAGCCAGAGTCCCTAGTCCCTGGCCCCACAGCCGCCGCCCCATAAACAGAATCCAGCCACCGGCCCTAGCAATGGGCTCAGAGCGACATGTCTCCCTGCCAGGGGAATGGCCCGTCCATCCCCTTCCCCACCTGCTAACGAAGCGGCCCGCAGGACGGTCATCGGTTGGGGCTGGTTTAAATTGTGGCCGGGTGAATTTGCCCCAACAGAAAATACTGAGCATGTCATTTTCTGCAGGGACGGGACAGAAGTTCTCCCCGGGAATCCCCGCTGGCTGGGACGGTGGGGAGGAGAAGTTGCTGGCCCGGGGGCTGCACAATCCGTCCCGTTCAGGATTATGGGGCAATGTCCAGGCTTTGTGCAGCCCTGTTAATGCAGAACAAAGCAGGAGTCCTGGGGCTCTGAAAGACGAACACAATTATTGATCGCAGGAGCTTTCGTGGGAGAAATCCCCCTTCGTCAGTCGCTAAATGTGTTAGTCTTGAGAAGTGCCGCAGGATCCGTGTTTGCTTTGCTGAACCAGACAGACAGGGCTCTCCCTGCAAACGATCCAGGCAGATATTCTCGGGGTGACTGCGCAGGATTTGTGCCCGACTCTTGCGCCAAAGCTCAGCCTCCCTGTCTGCACGCAGCGCGGAGGCTGCTCTGTGCTCTCTGCGGGGGGGGTGTTTCTGTCCCCGGCAGGCTCCTGGCTGGGTGGGCACTT
>VOCT01110164.1:0-21913 GCA_007922175.1 Pelusios castaneus
TATCTCCATACACCCCACATATCTATCTATCTATCTATCTATCTATCATACACTTGAGCAGAGGAAGATGTTTCACAAGCTGGGACATGGCTGGGACATGGGTCCCTCGCTGAGGTCTCTGGGGCTGGTGGACCCCTGAGGATGGCATCTGCCTTTGCTTCACAGGTGGAAGGAAGCCAGTAGAGATGGCTGGTGTGGACTCTGAGCTGGAGAAGGGTCTCCATGCCATCGTGGACAGCTTCTACAGGTACGCCAAGGGCCCACCTGGAGCCAAGGAGCTGGACCAAATAGCTTTCCAGAAGTTACTCAACAACGAGCTGAGCCATCAACTCACGGTGAGACCCAGCTACTACTGTAGAGCACGTGCCCACCCCCACCCAGCAGTAGACACCTTCATCGCCACTTGCCAGGAGCTCCCCATGCAGGAACTGGCATTTCTCTCTTGTGTTTCCAGGATGTACAGTCCACGGAGGCAGGGAAGAACCTGCTGAGAAAGTTGGATACGGACAGAAATCAGCACATCTCCTTCGACGAGTACTGGGAGCTGATCACGTGCGTTTGCCAAGCCATTAGGCGGTACCATTACAGCCACTAGTGACCAGCGTGCAGTGGGGAAACTGAGGCAGGCATCTAACTGGGCAACTCCCCCAAATCCTTCACCTCCAAAAGTTAAAGCAAATCCATCTCTCCCAAATACACCGTAGCCTGTAATCCCTCTGCCCGCCAAGTCACCAGCTCTTTGGGCGACTGGAACCTGTCAGTCCCCTCCCTCGCCCTGCTGCTGGGGTCCCCACCTGGTCTGTACTTCCCGCCTCTCTGGCTGCCGGGGTATCAACCCGTCTGCCCTCCCCACACTGCCCCACCTTGCCCGCTGTTACTTGGGAATGTTGCTGGAATAAAGAAACCCATTTCTCTCTTTTCTTACAGCAGTCCAGTGATTTTTTGACACACGGGGTGTGTGTGTGTGTGTGTGTGTGCGCGTGTGCCCGCGCTAGATGTAGACCAAAGTAAGGTGAGATACACCGAAGGCATTGGAGGCATCGTGTTCCCGTGCCAGCGACGTCCTTGTGATGTTGTAGGGGATCGGTTCTGTAAGAACCATCAACTCGCCCAGCAATTTACAAGTCAAGATCCTTGAGGCAGCATGCGGGATGTGGATCCTCGTCTTTGTCCTAGGATTGGTTTCTGGCTGGATGCGGTGGGACCGGCCTCTATTAGGCTGGACTGGTGTTTCCCATGAGGGAGTAATGTCCGACTATGAGTCAGAGATTACCGGCCCATGTCTTCGCCCCTCTGCTGTGGATGGATGAGCCCGCATCTTTATGAGCCAGTCCCACATCAGCACCAGCACAGCCATGGTGAGCAGGCCAGGGAGGAGGAGGAGAAAGCGGTAGAAAAACAGCGGCCCTGGAATTGAAAGAGCGAGAGATTCGTGGTCGAGTCTCCTTGGACAGTTCTAGCTCAGGGTGTGTTTGTCGCCCTCTGTGGCCAGTTGGGGTATTGCTAGGAGAAGCGTCATTACAGCCAACATTAAACTCTGTGTTCGACCGTCGCAGGGACAGACTTCCCTCTAAAGGACGCCGAGCAAAAATTCCCCTGTTTATCTCTCTGCAGCAGTGGTCTGGTTTCCTTTGAGCAGCAGTTATTACATCAGGGCCCCATTACGCCAGGTGCTGCACAGACACACCGCGAGAGCCAGTCTGAATAGACGACACATGGAAGGGGAAACTGAGGGCGTAGAGCCATTGCTGGTGGCTCTGTCTCCTGCACCACTCGAGTTTGTCTGTTCCCAGCCTTTCAAGTGTGTTGGCCAGTCTGAGAACTAGCTGTTGTCTGGGTACCACGGTGCTGAACTCAGACCTGGCCCCCCAGAGACATCACACCTCTTTATGCTACTGCATGATCTGGGGCCGGCTCAGAGCTGGCGGCCCCTAGAAGGAGACTCACCCACAGCTGTCAACAGGATCTGGGCCAGGCAGCTTCTGTTCTGCCCCAAGAGGATCCGGTACTCCCCCTCCAGGTCTGCCTTCATCTCCTGCACCACCACCCCAGCTGCGTGGAGTATGATGTGGCCCTTGAAGGCCTGGCGGAAGTAGTACAGACGACCCCGGACCAGCACCACGACCCAGTCACAGCGGGAGAGCTGGGCGTTCACTTTGCACAGGACGATTTTCCCCCTGGGCAGCTGGAGCGGGATCACGGCCGTCTCTCCCTGGGTGACAAAGCGATGCAGCCAGGGACAGGCGCTGAGAGCTGGCAGTAGAGATGCGGAGTGAATAACGTGGCCGACCACGGTGGGCGGGCGCCCTCGAAGCCACTAGGGGTGGTAGCGTCCTGTGTGGCCCAATGGGGGCTGCTCTAATGAGCGCATGTTACGTGAGCAGAATCGGTTAATGAAACAGGGCCCTGTGTCTCGTCCCCACCCCTTGAGCCAGCCACTCCCCCACCCTGGGGCCCAGAGCAGAGCTCACGTCCCCTGAAGGCAAAATGTCCTTATCCATTCCTCCTTTATAGATTAATACAGTCTCTGCAGACCCCCTAAGATATCCGTCTGCACCCACCCCTTACCTGCCAAATCCTCACCAAGGGACAGCCCACGCTTCTCCGTTCCCTCGCCCGGATAAAGCCCTCCCAGAATGAGAAGCATGAGCCCATAACCCCCATTCTGACACATCCAGTGGCCCCTAGCGCCCCACTGCAGATGTGCCCCACACCGCCACATCCTCTGGGCCCCGGCTCCGTGCGTGGGGGAGTCACAATGGCTGGGTTCTATGCTCGGCACAGAACAGGTTCCAGCCACTGAATCTCGCCCCTAGTGGCAGCTGCCTCGGTGGCTTCGTCGCCAGCACCTGGAATGAGACCAGACAGCCCCATCTGGGGCAGAGGGAGGGACTGTCCTGAGCAAAAGAGGGCTGGGGAAGGGGCTATAGGCAGTCAGTCCCCTTTTTTGAGGACCCAGCTCCAATCTGGTCCCAGAGTCGGGGGACTGACTGCTCCACCACGGCAGGGAATGGGACATACAGGCCTTTCCTCTCTAGGGTGCACCAGTTCTGTTCCAGCCCGAGGGAGAGGGGGCTGCCTCGCTCATAGGGGGCATGAAATGCGGTACAAGCTCTTTCCCCCCGGGGGCAGCAGTTATAAATTTCACACCATCTATCGGTTGGGGAGGGGGAATAGAAAACCATGCAGGTGAGTGGGTGTGTGCACACGTTGCCCCCTACTGGCTGCAGCTGACGTTGGCTCACCCAAGCGGCTCCCCACCGCTGCCACCAAGGACAGTATGATCGCACTGAAAGGCCTCATTGGATGAGCACCCCTGTGCCGTCAGGTCATTCTTGCCTCTTGAACCCAGGCTGCTTCCCCCAGAGACCAGTCAGTGCAACCGTCTACCCAGAGAGAGGGAAGCACGAGGAGGGAGAAGGCGGGGTGGCGAAGAGACGCTCAGCAGAAGCCCTGGCTCCATCCATCCTGTCCTGGCTCCAAGAGTCTCCTCGTGTCTGGGAGGATGTGAGAGTCGAGGAGGGTTTTGCAGCTCGGTGAGGGGAAGGGGAAGGGGAAAGGCCGTGGAGTTGTTGAGTTGGGGCAGTGCAGGGAGCGAGATGTTCGGGCTATTCCTGCTCTTCAGCTTTGTGGGTGAGCAAAAGGGGTTTTTGCAATGTGGGGGGACGTCTGAGTGCGGTTATGGGGTCCTGGGGGAGGCAGGCTGGACAGAAGGGATGGGAGAAGGTGGGAAAGAAAGAATTTAGGTTCCTTCAAGAAAGATGGGGCAGCTGTGGGGGGACAGGGTGCCAGTGGGATGTGGGAATGTTGTGGGGCTTTGGGGGCACAGTGTGTGTATGTGGGGCTGGGGGGTGGTGACTGTGAGGGTGCGTGTGGAAGTGGGGAGTGAGGGACTTCGGGTGGGGGACATGGTGTGAGGGTGCAGGTGGGGAATGGGGGCTGGGTGTGGGGCCAGGAGGCAAAGCGTGAGGGGACGGGTGGGGCAGTGGGGAACTGGTTGTGAAGTTGCAAGTGGGGCTGTGTAGGGGCTGGGACGGTGGGGGACTGGGGGAAGGGGATGTGGGGGAGACACAGCATGTGTGGGCATGTGGGGCTGGGTTGGTGAGACCTGGGGACATGGGTGGTGGGACAGTGGGGGGCCTGGGCAGGTGGCACACCCAGCACCCCTCACCCCTGGCATAGCTGCTTCCTCTCTCTGCAGATCGCTGTGCCCTACTGTCCGTGGTGGTGCCCACTGCCCCGGTGGCCGTGGCTCCAGGGGACATGGCCCTGCTCCCTGCCACCCTGGTCCTGCCGGCCCCCCCGCCCCCTTTCTTCCAGGTGCGCTGGCGGTTTCTGCCCACCGGCCGCCTGGTCCTGCTGCTGGCGGCCCACGGCTGTGGTGGGGCGGCCCCCTGGCGTGAGTCCTGCCACCTGGGCCTGGAGCAGGGCTGGGGCTACGAAAGCCGGGCAGAGCTGGGTCCCCACGACGCCTCGCTGCGGCTGTGGGATGCTCGCGCCGAGGACGCCGGCACCTATCGCGTCAGCCTGCTGGGCCTGGACATAAGGGCCTCGGCCGAGCTCAACCTGACCCTCATCCCCAGCCCCACTGCAGGTAACGGGGTCGGGGGGAGGTGAAGTAGGGAGGGGACAGTCAGTGTAGATGGGATCCCATGTCCAAAACCCGGCAAGACCCCACGTCCCATCCGCAATGCAATTTTGCTTCCCGTCCCCATTGCATCCCATGGCCAGATCCTTCCCCTCCATCCAGTCATGTGCTACCCACCCGGGATCTTTGTACCCCGGCCACCCTGCATGGCGCCCACCAGAAAACTGCCACCCCTTCTCCCCCTCTCCTGCCCCAGCCAGCAGGCTGCCCCATGACGCTGCCCCCTCCCCACCCCAGCACTGGTGTCTCCATGCATTGGCCTCCCTCCAGCTGAACCCCTCAACCCCCCCTTGTGTCCTTGGAGATCTCACCAGCCTCCCGCCCCCCACCTTGGCACCTCCTTTGAGCAGCAGGTGAGTGGAAGGACATGGGGGGGGGCAGAGCGGGGTGGAGGGGGTCGGTTAAAGCACTGGACTGAGACGGATCTATTTCTGGCTCTGGATCACATCCCCTCCAAGGCCTCTGGTCCCCAGCTTGGCCCCTGGGGTCCTTGCATCACATCATTCTCCTCCAGCCCCGCTTGTGTGTGTCTACAGTGCCCTGAAAAGCTGGGTCTGGGGGCTCCGGGCTGGCAGACTGGGTGTCTCCCAGTCCACACCGGAGCCTCCGCACGGCACGGTAAACCTGGCCTGCCCACAGCTGGGTAAGGGTCCCCCAGCCGCCCTCACCCAGCCGACTGCACTGAGCAGACACAGAGCTGCCGTGAGCCGTGTCCACACTGCAGAACGACAGGGCTGGGGTCAGGGGTGTCGCTGGGCTCTGGGCCAGGGGCCCACGCCCCAAATCTATTGCAAAGTGCCCCGGGGCCGTTGGCCGCTCAGCTTCCCCACACTGATCACTCAGTTTAACAAGCTGTTTATCCGCCACGTCTCCCTGCTCTGCAAGTCAGGCCTGGGGCAGGGTTTCCAAGCACTAAAGAGAAGGGCAGCCACACCCCTTGTTGGTGAAAACAACTAGAAAGAAGCCTTAGGGCTAGGGAGGGGGTGCGGCAGACAGGAGCCCTGGCTGAATGGGGCATTGTGGGGTCTCACCCAGCCCTGCTCCCGTTCCCAGGTCCCAGTGGTGTGTGTGTGTGTGTGTGTGTGTGTGTGTGTGTGTAATGGCGGTGGCCCTGGATGGCCAGAGGTAAATGACAGCCTTAGATACAAGGCAGGATTAATCCAGATCCCAGCATGATAATTCTGATCTTGCTTCTGCCTGGTGTAAAGTGGAGTGACTCCATTAGCGTCAACAGGACCAAGCGCAAGGAGGCATCTCTGGGGCTGAGGGTGGGTCTCACCTTGGATTCGAAAGCAGCTGTGTCCTGGGAACGGGAAGCAAATGCTGCTAGAGGTGATTGGGACCTGGGGGTCTGTGACTGATTTTACTTTATTCTGTGGGTCCTTCATCACTTTTATCCTCCCACAGCCCATTCCACCCTCCTCACGGCCGTGTCACAGACCTCCAGCCTGGGATCCCTCAACTCCTCCACCACCCGCCACCAGAGACCCCAAACGTCAGAAGTGCTGTCAGGTGAGACGCACCCCAGCCTGGCTCTTGGGGTTAGGAGAGGAGGAGGAGAGAGGGACCAAGGAATGGAGTAGAGTGGGGGCTGGGTTTGATCAGGACACCTGGGTTCTATTTGCTGCTCTGGGTAGGGAGTGGGGTCTAGTGGTCAGAGCAGGGGGCTGGGAGCTTTATTCCTTGCTCTACTGTGGATGCAGGGTACGGCTTTATGGGAGGTGTTGTGCTCCATGGGGAGTGTGGGGTGGGGGAAGGAGAGTGCATGGGCTTGGAGTTAGGTGACCCATGCCAGAGGGGGATGGGCTGGGGGGGTACTGTGCCCTGAATCTTTTTCCTGTGTAGCAACACCCCTGGCGGGGCAGTGACCTGACCCCTAGCAGGGTCCTAAGACCCGACTGTGCTCTGGGAGCCCCCCGGCCCAGACGGTGTGTGGACGGAAGGGGAGTTGGGTGCTGTGTTGTGTAACAGATTCCTCTCTGCAGAGGGCACAGAGCCGCCCCTCAGCCCGGTTAGGGCTGCGGAGGCTGGAAGGGGAGCTGAGATATCCAACATGGTCCGGCTGGGACTAGCCGGCCTGGTTCTCTGCATCTTGGCACTGATAGTGAGTGAGGTGAGCGGCTTCTCCCGGTACCCCTCTGCCCCCCTCCACACAGCTCCCACTGGGGAATACTCCCTGTCGCACACAGAATGGCCAAACTCAACTTCGGATTGTGATTCCCTTCCCCAGCACGTTCTGTCGGCGAGAAACAAGGATGTCCCGCAGACAGATTCATCCCCAGATCCTACTGCAACCAAAGCTGCTTTGTGTACAATATATGTCCTCCAAGAGATGCCCGTATCAGACGGCTCAGAGGAACTGTATCTAGCCCAAGTTACTGATCCTACTCTATGATAGGACTCGTGTGCTGCTATTTCTCCTCTCAGACCCACATGCGCCACCATTCACCATGCTTAGTAGCTGGAATTCTGCTCCTGATTAATTCCTGCAGCAGTGAGTTCCACAGGTTTCTGCCATGCTACTTAGTAACCTGCATTCGAACACAAGCCCCCGTGCTCTCTTCCTGATTGGTCTTTCATTTAAGATTGGAGGAAGATGATGAGAGGAGAAGGAACAGAAGTCCACAGATTTGACCATGTATGTGGGCAGCAATTTGTTGTGATCAGTGTGGCCAGTAGATGAAATCAGCATTCACTTCGTTCGATCAGTGGGGCCAGCTCCATAGCTGAAGGTGAAGCAAATCAATATGCACCAAATTCCCAACTCCTGTTACTTGGTGCCAGGTCATAGAAGCTAGATCAGACAGCTGGATCCAGCTAACCTGGAATGTCCCCACTTCTCCTTTATTAGAGAAGAGAAGAGCGTGATACATTAGCCAATCTTTTCTTCCTCATTTTCATTTCCCTTTCACATTTTCCACTGCGGACTAGAGCCACCCAAGATTTTCACATAATGCCAAATGGGGTTCCCTAGACTTTTCCTTGCTGCCCCACATCCTGTTCGGGTCGGCAGATTTGGTCCCAAGAACCTTTGGTACTAAAAGCACTAACAGAAAAGATCTCTGTTAACCAATGGGAGGAATCTCTGGCCTGGGTTACATTATGATTTCATTGTTCCTTACAATCTATAGGTCTCCCACACTTTCTGTCAGCATTCACACTAGTGCTTTTCCCGGTTGGTGGCAAGTCAGAAAATATGGGGGTAAACAATCATTTAGGATCAACCCAAAAATTGTTGGTTTTTTTTTTTTTTTTTTTTGACATTTTCAGTGAATCAAGAAGTTGGGGGGGGGGTGTCACTTGGGGCTGAACAAAATGTGTCATTCAGCCAGAAATAAAACATTTCATTTTGAGTCCGCCTTCCCCCATTTTTACATTCAGAAGAAATAACTAAAATTAAAGGTAATTTCCAATTGAAAAGTCAAAATGGTTCCATCGTCGGCAATTTTGAAATCAAGCCAGGATGTTTTTCTGAAGTGTCTGCTCAAATAGAAACAGAAATTCATTCAGGGACGTTCTCTACAGGGGAGATGAAAATTGCCACAACATCCCTTCCTGCCTTAAAAACCTATGACTTCATGGAGCTATGAAAATGTCACAATGAAACATTTTTACTGACCGAAAAAAAATTGGCCCAAATTGCCAAATTCACAATATGATTTGATTGAGCTAAATTCTGCATTTTTTGCTGAAAAAATGTTTCAGTTGAAAATTTTTGCCTAGCATTAATTTTCCAGCAACAGGTGTGCCACTGTGCAATTCTTTGTATTTCACACACATTTTTGCACTAGTGTAAATAAGAACACAAGGTACAAGTCTGTGGGGAATGAGGTCTTAATGGACCTTCATTCTTTATGTTAACGCAATATCTCCATTAGTAGGTTGCAATATTAGGTTTTTATCTTACACGGGCACAATAAAAGGTCGTGGGGGGGCAGGGGGCAGGGAGATGGTTAATAACAAGGGTTTTTTGCTGCAAATTGTTATTTTATTTAAAGAAAATGACACTTTTGGCCACAAATTGCCTGTATTAGGCAACATTTTTCAGGGTATTTTTCACCAGTATCTTAATTGAAATTTTGCTGAGGTTTGAATAAAACTTATTCTAGAAATGCTTTAAAATGTGGGTTTTCAGCCAATTATTGTGACGCTCAGCCACCATTAGCCATTGATAATCAAGTTTATTAATTGGATCAGTGTAAACTGGTTAGGGTGGGTTGAAATTTTTCCATTGATGTTGTTTTCTGGAGAGAAATTGGGCTTTCAATTAAATATTTTTTTCTGGGAACAGCGCCTGCTTTCTGCCAAAACTTGAATTAGCCCCAATAAAATGTATTTTACAATCATCTGTCGCCTCTTTTGAAGCAGCTCTGTGTTTTACACGGCCGGCATTGCAAATAAAGAGAGAGTGGAAGGTTGTTTCACTGGTTATTCGAGTGGGAGGGGGGATTAAGAGAGGGGATTTTCATGGACAAAAATTGCCAAAAAAAAATGTAACGGGTGAATTTCCCAACATTTTCCCATGGAAAGTTATCAGGCGCAGTATCAATTGTCTCCACCAGAGGGAACCCCATGGCTTTCAATTTTTTTTCTCTGTACCCAAGTGAAAAAAACAATCATTTTCTTCTCTGACCCCACAAACACATCTTTGAACAATGCATTCCAGGCTTTCGGCAGCAGCCCATGGTCCCAGGACTGGGTCTGGACCTGCGGTTTAAAAACCACTGCCATGGGGGGCCTCCAGTGGAGACCACTGGTACGGTGCCTGGCTGGGTGCAGGTGCCGTAGGGCACCCTCCAGTGAAGACAATTGCTACTGCAAACTTTAGCAACTTTTTCTTGCAACAAGTCAAGAAAAAAAAGTCATTTATTGTCTCAGCTGGCGGGCACCCTACGGCAGTGGCTTTCAAACCACAGGAAGGAGCCAGGATGAGACTGCAGACTCTCAGGTACAGGGTCACAACGCCTCCTTATGTCACCCCAAAAGACTGGAGTGCCTGGCTCAAAGATGTAGTTGGTGGGTTGCAAATATAAATGATTTTTTTTCAACTTGGTCCCGAGGAAAAAAGACTGAAAAGCCCTGCTTTAGAAAACGTGGGCCTGCCCCCGGCTCCCACTGCTGGAGGAAAGGGTGTGAGACAGTCGGCGTTAAATGGGTGGAAAGATCCTGCTGGTTAAAGCTGAGCTGGGCATGCACTACGGGTGCTGCTCTTGGGGGTGGGGGAATGAATCACTGCTGGGTTGCCCCTTCTGCCTCCCAAAATTCACCTTTCATGGTCAGGCCCATGCCGGATTCCTCTTCCCCTTGGCAATGGTGTTGCTGTGCCGGAGAATGGCTGCCACGACCCACCCCAGAAGTGGCTGCATTACAGTGAGTTCTGTAGCTCACCTTGCTGCGGTGGGGGGGGGAATGATAAAGTGCGGGGTTTGATCTGTGACTCTGCCACTGCCTGCCACGTGCCTTGGGCAAATCAGTCCCTCTCCTGGTTAGACCCTAGAGTCTGGAGATGGGTTAGATCAGCAATCCATGACCTGAGGCCCACAGACAACATCAAGATGAAGAATGTCCCTTTAGCTGAAACATTTTAAGCATCTGTGACCGGGGCCTCCTGGGATACCCTCCTGGATGTGCAAAAATCAGGGCAAGCTGCAAAACTGGGAACCAAACTCCCCACACACTGATGGGTGGGACTTAAACAAGTCTCCCAATCAGTCACAGCCAGGCTTCTGGTTCCCCACACTGGGTACCAAGAAATCTGCTCAAAATAGAAACAGCCCCCTTTATTGCACTCCAGCTCCTCTGGCTCCCACCTAGCCACACGGTCCCTTAAAGAAATAGGTTCCCCTGACCCCAAAGGGCCAGCCACAGCACACAGAACAATATAGGTTTGGATCTCACCCAAAATACCCCACTGATAGCCAATCCTTTAGCAACTACAACTAAAGGTTTAATATAAAATGAAAAGAAGCAAAATATGAGAGATTTTAAAGGCTCAAAGCGAATCACATACATACAAATGATTTAGAGTCCATGGAAAGCAGTTTGCAGGCTTGTTCCTCTGGAGTTTGCAGGCTTGTTCCTCTGGAGTTTGCAGGCTTGTTCCTCTGGTAAACACCCAGCACCAGGGTGGGCCTCAATCCTTTGTCCAGTCACAGAGGAATAGTTCCAGAGATGGGTGTTGGCTGTAGACTGGGGACTTGAGAGCAAGATGGAGTCAGGGCTGCTGCCTTTTATCACCTCTGGCCTTCTCCATGCTGTGTGCAGGTCTTTCCAATCAAAATGGAGCTGAGTCACATGTTCAAGTCCTAGTGGCTCAACAGGTTTCTGCTTCTGCCCATTGTACCTGGGAGCTTCCTTAATGGGCCATTAAGGGGCAATGGCTGTAGACATTCAGTCTGGGGAATTTCCCCAGACTCACACAAGTTAAAATATAAATATGACAATCATATTCCTAACTTCCAATACCAACACAATTCCTGCACATAAACTACACAATCATTCCCAACAAATCACCACCTTTCCACTGACACCAAACATGGCATAGTTACCATGAATCATAACAATTATAAAATATTAATCCAAAATAATAACATAAATGGTTCCCTAAATCTGGACAGCGTCACAGCATCCTCAGCTGAAAAAAAGCCTCTCAACTGAGCTCAGATTGTTTCATACTGTGCCCCTCACCCTGGCATCAGGGCAGCTGATCCCGCTCAGGAGGATGTCCATTGCTGGGTGAGAGCTTTTGTGCAACAGAGCCAACATCCGTTTGAGCAGAGAGAGGAAATTCAGGCCAGAGCTTCTGACGATCGCCCATCAACCACACGGCTGCTGCCCAGCGTCTCAGCTTCCTGTGCGATCTCACAACCCAGCCCTCACCACAGCGCCCGGCTGTGCCATCGCCGGCTCCTTTCGCTTGGGCAGGATGGAGGATGAGGAGGGCTACACCACCCTGAACCTGCGGCCCAACACAGCGGGCTCAGCTGGTCCGCCCCGAGCTGGGGCCCAAGGTAGAGATTTCGGGTCAGCGTGGGGATTGGCAGGCCAGAGACGGGCAAGTTATAGAAGGGGTTTAATTAGTGCCGCAGAGTTTGGGAAAGAGCACGGGGGATCCTGCAGCCTCAGATCTCAGGAGCAGGAGGGGGAGGGAGTGCTCCTCTCTGGAGGCCAAAAAGGTGGGTGAAATAGGGGAAACTGAGGCACGGAGCAAGAAAAAGTCTGTGATGAATTGGGGCTAGAACCCGGGAGTCCTGACTCCCAGCCCTCCTGCCCCGACTTACTAGATCTCATTTCCTCCCTGCAGTCGGTAACAGAAACCAGGTCGGTGGGGTTGGCAGGGCCTCCAGGGCAATGGGGCTTGGGATTCGTAGAGCGGAAACCTGCTTTCAGGGAACTTGTTTGCAGACCTAGGCGGTGGTGTTGTATCAGTAACACTCAAATTTTCAATCATTTCCCCCTAATTGTGAGGGCTAAAAACAGCCTTCCTCTATCAAATAAAAGCTTGGATCCCGGTGCAATCGTCTGAACTGGGGTCTGAGGCCAGGACTCAGAGTGGCTGGGCCTGAATCCAGCCTGGCTCTGCTTGTGTCTCCTTACAGGTATCCGTCAGGGTCCTCCCTGGCCCACTGTCGCCCTGGGGGTCGGGAATATCATCCTGGGGGTGACCGTGGTATTCTTGATGGCGTGCGGTGAGTCTCCAAGGCCGTGCATTTAGCTGTCCGGGTTTGTTTGTCTGCAGCATGAAGGGACAAGCAGGGCCAGTGAGAGGCGGCAAATGTAAAACTGATGCTCATTCACACCAGACCCAATGAGCCTGCGGAACTCACTGCCACAAGATCTCATTGGGGCCATGAGCTTAGCAGGGCTCAGGGAAGGACCAGGACATATACTCAGGGTTAGAAAGGCCCCAAGCGCTTTGGCGAGGGGTATAAACCCTTTTGCTTCAACACATTCGCCAACCAGAACTGATGGGTAGGACGGGTCTTCGTCTGGGGTCAAGCTCTCATTGTCCACTGGGGACGTCGTGCGCCTTCCTCCAAAACAGCTGGGTCTGTCCATCCTAAGAGGTGGGGTATGGGGCTAGATGGGCCCCACGTCTGCTTCGGTCTGCCAATCCTGATGCAGCCAGTTCAGGGGGTGTTTTGAGGCTAAGAACGGCTGGCAATGCTGGCTGGGTTTGCAGAGGGGTGCGAGGGCTTTAGGCACCTGATTCCTGGTGATTTTCAATGCTAGACGTTTTTTATAACGTGCCCTTTGGGGGCTGATCTGAAGTCATTGGGGCCTGAGGAGAGGAGGCCGGACAATTTGGGGCCAGGCCCGGTGTCTCTCCAGGACTCGGCTGGTGCTTTTACCCCGCAAACCCCGTAACGCTGCTGGGTCGCCCTCACTCAATTGAGGCTGCTTCGCAGTTCTCCACGTGGTGTCAGAGAAGAGACAGATCCCGGCAGCCCCCGATTGTGACGGAGCTGGGAGAGGAGACACAGCTGCACCGCCTGACTGTGACAGCGCTGGGAGCGGAGACGTGTCCACCGCAGAATGCAGCACCTCCCTGGAGCATTTCCGATCCCAGCTGACCCAACGTCTGTGCCGCCCGGCCCGGTCCAGCCCAGCAGGTAACCCCGGCTCGTGAATCGGAGCCGCCCTCCGCGCTGGGCGCTGTCTGTGGAAACCCAGCTGTGCCCCAGGCTGGGGGGGCAGATACAGAACAGGGACACACCACCCCCTGCTGGCTGCACCATCTACCCCCAGCCCTGCTCAGCGCCCGTCTGTCACTGCCCCCGCCTGCCTGGGGCTGGGCTGAGACATCTGGTGCCCACGCCGGGTATCTGCAAGTGGGGCCCCACAGGTGGGTTTAAAACAATCTAACCCCACGGTGGCCACGTGTTCGCAGAGCAGCATCGGGTCCCAGCACAGAGACTGTCTTCTGGACTCACCCCTCCATCCCCCAACAGCCCTGGGCTCCCATTTCCCCTCCTGAGATGCTGGGCGGGTGCCGTGTGGTTGGTGGGCGATGGTCAGAGCTAGGAAATGACCTCTCAATGCTGGACACCCCGCCCCCCCCCCCCCAGCTCCAACACACTAGACCCCACTGCCCTCCCAGAACAGGGGCAGAGTGCTAGTGAAACAATGGGGCGGCTGCCTGCCCCTCACGGCAATCGCTTCAGGCTCTCGGCAGACTCAGGCAGCGTTGCTGGGTCAGTTTCCGTGGGACAGCTCACACCCCTCAGAGCGACTGGCTCAGCCTCCCAGAGGACAGCAGCGCCGGGGCCCACCGGATCTGGAACGCTGCCTCGGGGCTCTACACTGGAGAGTTCTGTCGATGGACATCAGCTTTTGTCAATAAAATAGCCCCAGTGCAGGGTCACCCCCCCCCCGACAAAACCGCCCTGGGTTAGCGACAAACTCAAACGACGGCAATGAGAGGCCCGGGGTGTTTGTCGCCAGGGCCGGGCTGAGTGTAGAGATATTACATCCTCGTACAGCGGGAGGGGCGTCCCACATCTCAATTTCACCCACACCTAGAGCAGTAACATTGACAAGTCAGCTGGGGAGGGGGGCTGGAGCCCGGCGGATCATGGGAGGCTGGCGCTCACATTGTAGAGCAGCCCCAGATGGGAGCTGGGCAGCCCCGAGTGCCCGCTGGGTGTCTCAGCTCCCCACGCTGCCCCTTAGGGCGGTGGAAGGGCTCCGGGTGAGGACCCTCTCCATCGACCCACAGAGAGCAGCGTGGACATCAGCCACCGTTGGGATCCAACTGGTGGGAAGTCAGCATAATGGGTGTCAACAAGTTTTCCCACGCTGAGCTGTCGTCCTCTCTCCACACTGGGTTCACGGGACCCAGTCCTGGGCTGGGTGGTCGATCGGTGGGACAGACTCTGACTGGTGCCCACTGAGACTCTGAGCCTCTCAACTGAGCGGAGATTGTTTCTCACTGTGCCCCACACCCTGGCATCAGGGCAGCTGATCCCTCTCCTGGGGGCATTCGCTGCTGGGTGAGAGCTTTCGTGCGACAGAGCCAACGTCTGTTCGAGCAGCGAGAGGAAATTCAGGCCTGAGTCTCTGACCATCGCCCACCAACCACACGGCTGCCGCCCAGCGTCTCAGCTTCCTGTGTGATCTCACAACCCAGCCCCTCACCACAGTTCCCGGCTGCGCCATCGCCGGCTCCTTTCACTCGCGTACGATGGAGGACGAGGAGGGCTACACCACCCTGAACCTGCGGCCCAAGAAGGGCGGCTCAGCTGGCCTGCCCCCAGCCAGGAACCAAGGTAGAGATTTCAGCCCCTCCGCCCCACCTGGAGCTCCTTGTCCCGGCAGCAGGGTCAGCGTGGGGCGGGGGCGGGAACCCCAGAATGGGCCAGTTTTATTATGGGATGGATTGTGCCCCAGAAGGAGGTAAGGAGCATGGGGGACCCTGCAACCTGAGATCATGTGAGAGAGGGGGAGGGAGCGCTCCTCTTTGCAAGGCAAAAAGGTGGGTCAATTTAGGAGAAAGTGAGGCACAGAGCAGGGAAAAGTCTGTGATGAGGACACAGCAACCAGACCGTGCTTCCTTCCAAGAGTTGTGGCTAGAAACCAGGAGTCCTGACTCCCAGCCCTCCTGCTCCAACCTATTAGATCTCATTTCCTGCCCGTATCTGGTAACAGAAACTGGGTCTGTGTGCTTGGCTGGGCCCCCAGGGCAATGGGTTTTGGGATTCGTGGAGCTTTCAGAGCAATGGTTTGCAGACCCAGGCAGAATTGTTCTCACATTTTCCATCATTTCTGCCCCACTGTGAGGGCTAAAACAACCTTCCTCTTTTAAATAAACACTTGGTCCCTGGTATAATCACCTGACTCCTGGAGCTGGGGCCTGAGGCCAGGATTTAGAGTGGCTGGGCCTGAATCCAGCCCAGCTCTGCCTGTGTTTCCTTCCAGGTTCCCATCAGTGTCCTCACTGGCCGCTGGTCGCGCTGGGGGCTGGGAATATCATCCTGTCGGTGGCTGTGCTGTCTCTGGGTGTGTGCGGTGAGTCGCTAAAGGTCGTATGTTTGTCTGTCCTGGTGCATCTGTCTTCAGTGTGCTGGTTACACTGGGGGAGGGAGAGCCAGGGCCATTGAGAGGCTCTGGGTTTTAGTCATTTCCTCCGTAGTAAAGGGCACGGATCAATTGCTGGAGGATTCTCTGTGCCTTGAAGTCTTTAATGATTTGGGACTTTAATAACTGGGTCATAGATTAGAGGTTTTTTCCAAGAAGTGGTGCATGAGGCTCTGTGGCCTGCATGGTGCAGGAGGTCAGACTTGATGATCATATTGGTCCCTTCTGACCCTAGAGTCTAGGAGGGGCGGCAAATGTAAACTGATGCTCATTCACACCAGACCCAATGAGCCTGCGGAACTTACTGCCACAAGATCTCATTGGGGCCATGAGCTTAGCAGGGCTCAGCAAAGGCTCACAAAACATTCACAGGGAACAAATGGCCAAAGAGCTAGAAAGCCACTGAAAGTCTGGCAGGGGCTATAAACCCTCCGGATTCAGCGCATTAATCAACCACTGACTCATGGGCAGGACGGGGTTTTCGTCTGGGGTGAAGCTATCGTTGTCCACTAGGCGACATCCAGCGCCTTCCTCGGAAACAGCTGGACTGTCCACCCTAGGAGGGGGATGTTGGGTTAGATGGACCCGGGTCTGCTCCAGTCTGGCAATCCCGATGCAGCCAGTTGGGGGGTTTGAGGCCAGGAATGGGTGACTACACTGGCTGGGTTTGCAGAGAAGCCCAGGGGATTCAGGCCCCTAATTCCCAGTGATTTTCAATGCTGGACATTTATTTAGACGGTGCCCTGCTGGGGGCTGCTCCTAAGCCCACTGGGGTCAGGGGAGAGGATCTGAACGGGTTGGGCCAGGCCCGGTGTCTCTGCTGGGGATTTACCCAGCAAACCCCGTAACTCTGACCAGTGACTCTCATGCCCCCCAACTCTGCTTTGCAGTTTCCCAGTTGCTGTCCAAGGGACAGACCCTGGCAGCCCCCGGCAATGACAGAGCTGGGAACGGAGACACCGGCGCAGCAAACTGCAGCTCCCCTCTGGAGCATTTCCGATCAAACCTGACCCAACGTCTGTGCCCCCCGGCCCGGCCCGGCCCTGCAGGTAACCCCGGTCATGTCTCTGAGCCGCCCTCCACCCCAGGCGCTGCTGTGGAAACCCAGCTGCTGCCCCAGGCTGGGGGCTCATGCAGAGCACAGACACACCGCCCCCGCTGGCTGCACCATCTACCCCCAGCCCTGCTCAGCGCCCGTCTGTCACTGCACCCGCCTGCCTGAGGCTGGGCCCAGACCTGTGGGGCAGCGACATCTCGTGCCCACACTGGGTACCTGCAAGTGGGGCCCCACAGGTGGGTTTAAAACACTCGAACCCCACGATGGCCACAGGCCACTTGTCTGAAGAGCAGCATCCTGTCTACGCAGACTCACCCCCCCCATCCCTGACAGCCCTGGGAACCCACGTCCCCCCCGGGCGCTCCAGCCCCATCTCTTCCCTTTCCGAACCCCGGTTAGATTTCGACAAACACATCTTCAGTCGCCCTCAGCCCCCTCTTATCATGTGAAGCTGAGCTCAGGGGCCTGCGCCCGCCCTGCTCCCAGCCCCCTGTGTAGGGGGCAGATGAGGGGTGGCTAGAGAGCTGTGCACTCTGGGTATTCTCTGCTTCCCAGGGCCCCCAAGGGAGCAGTGGATGAGGTAGAGCAGCCCCACGGCGGCTCTAACTGACTCCAGGAGCCAGGCCAGGCCCGGCCCAGCCCCAGATTTCAGGGAGCACAAAGGGGATTTAAATCATTTTAACGACATCCCTGCCCCAGCCACAGGAAGTGCAGGGCTGGGAATGAGGCGCAGGGCACCTGTCTCTCTCTCGCTCTCTCTCTCTCTCCAGGGGGCTCCGGGTGCAAACTCTGCCCCACAGACTGGCGGCTGTGGGGGGACAAGTGTTACTGGGTCTCCAGAGACAGTAAACTGTGGAGCGAGAGTCGCAGCGACTGCGCAGAGAGGGGCTCTCGGCTGCTGGTGATCCGGGACCGGGCGGAGCTGGTAAAGGGGACGAGAACATCCCGCTGGAGCTGCCCCGGCAGGGGGGGGCCTGGGAACAGAGGCCAAGGGCCTCATTCAGACACATTTTAGAGACTGGATTTCCCAGCCGCCCAGGGGGTTTGGACACTTCAGTCCTATTAATGATTAATAACAGGGCATCCAAACCCCTTAGGCAGCTTCAACACACCCAGTGTAAATCACCAGCCCTGGGATCTATCCGGGGGTGGGAGGACAAAGGCGGCTTTAACCCATCGTTACTTTCTCCTTCTGGGTCTGGAAACAGCTCAGGGAGAACGGAGGGGCTGGGAGTGAGAGAGCGAGCCAGGGATGAGGAGGGATGGCTGGACAGACAGCTGTCTATGGGGATCACCAGACAGACGTGCCAGCCTGTAGCTCTGGGGCTGAAGTAGACAGAGACGTGGATACACGAGACGAGTGACACTCACCAGGTGTCTGTCGCACTCACTGCAGGAGTCCCTACAGGACCTGATCCACGGCACCCGTCAGTTCTGGGTCGGACTGTCCGTCCCCTCCGCGGAGAAGGGCTGGACCTGGCTGGACGGCTCCCGGCTGGATCGGACCCTGTGAGTGATTCCCCGAGTCAAACACTTTCCTCCCCTCTGCGGGCGGAAGGGGCCGGGGCAGGTTTGGGGGACGGTCGGATCCCAGCGGGGCCTGGGTCAGTGTGAGATGCTGGGACCCAGGAGGGGTGTTATGGAGCCCGGCTGAGGGGAGCCTGGGCATCAGCAAGCAGGGCCGTGGGGCAGGGAGAGATTGGTGCATCCTCCAGTACAGAGATGGTGGCTGGAGCCCTGAGGCTGGGACAGAGCCCCGGGGATCCCCCGGCAAGTGGGGCAGGGGAGGGAGAACAGAGCAGTCAGGGCCACAGGAGGGAACCAGGGGAGAGCAACCCCTGCACAGCCCTATAGGGAGGAGCTGGGGATCAGCAGAGGGGACGGGCAGGGTCTAGGACAGCAGGGAGGATGAGGATGGGACAGATCCTGGGATCCGGGCAGGAGAGGCTGGCTCCAGATCCTAACAGAGCAGGGAAGAGCCGCCACCGACTGGGCGTGATCCACTCACAGGGGCTGACGTGTCCTCTCCTTTGTCCCGCAGGATCCCGGGCCCCGGCCAGGCTGAAGAGGGAAACTGTGGGGCAGTGAAGGAGAAACGGATTAATTCTGAGAGCTGCAGCTCTGCTCTACAGTGGATTTGCCAGCGAGACGCTGTCCTGATCTGAGCAGGGTATCAGTGCCCCTTAGTGATGGAAACAGGCCCTCGCTCTTTGCCCCGCTCTTTGCCCCACTCTTTGCCTGGAGCTAGGAGAGAACCCAGGAGTCCTGACACCCAGCCCCCCAGCTACTACCCACTGGACCCCACTGCCCTCCCAGAACCGGGGCACATGCTTGTGAGCAATGGGGCGACTGTCTGCCCCTCAGGGCAATCGGTTCAGGCTCTCGGCAGACTCTGGCTGGGTCAGTAACCTCGGGGAGCTCAGCCTCTCAGAGGACACAGCCCCGGGGCCCACCGCACCTGGGACGCTGCCTCAGGACCCTGCACCGGAGAGTTTTGATGGCGAAATGACAAGTTTACAAATCTGCCCTGATGCGCCCCGCCCCGCCCCCCTCCCACAAACCTGCCCCGCGTTTCGACAGAATAAACCCACCTGCCGGGGGCTGCAGAGCTGGGACGGCGCCGTGTGATCCCTTCCAGCGGGGGGGGGAGCGTCGCACGTGTCAATTCTCCGCTGCTCCCCGGCCGTGAAGCTGGCGGGTGCGGGCTGGGGGCTGGGGGCTGGGGGCTGCATCCTGGCTCCGCAAGCCCCTGGGCTCCTGGCAGCTCGGGGGAGGCTGATGCCTGGATCGTGGGGCAGCCCGGGGCTCTGGCAGATAGCGGGGGGCGCGAGGGGTGCCCCGGGAAGGCCAGGAGCTTGTGGGATCCAGCAGGGAGCTGAGAGACGGGTCTCGGCTCCCCACACTGCCCCATAGGTCGGGGGACAAGCTGGGGGTGAGGATGTACCCCACGCAGAGAGCGGTGTGTGCCCAGCCCCCGTGGCCGTGGCAATGGGTGAAAATCGACATATCGTGTTAAATTTCCCTTTAAACGAGGCCTCGGAGGCTGCAGAGCCGGGGGCCGGAGGCTGTGCCCCTCACCCCGGTGTCAGGGCAGCTGGGGCGGCCATTGCTGGGGGCTAGGAGCCAGCATCGGTCGCAGGTGACACGGCTGATGTCGGCAGAGCTGACAGCCGTCTCCCCACACAACCGCCCCCACGTTTCCTGTGCGATCGCGACTTGCCCCTCCCAGCGCTGGGGGGACTTCGCACCAGAGCCCCCGCCCGCTCCCCGCTGGCTCCCTGGCAGCTCCATGCAGGACACGGAGGGGGACCCGGGGCTGGACGCGCAGTCCCTGGGGGGCAGCCTGGGGGACCCGTCCCCAGCTGGGAACCAAGGTAGTAACTGCAACCCCCTCCCCTCCGTGGCTCTCCTCACCCGTCGGGGTCAGGGATGGCACTGCCGTTCGGGGGGGGGGGGGGCAGCGAGGTTTGCATGGATCGGGAATGTTATTAGGTGTGGGACGGGTTAGGGGGCTGGATCCTACAGACCCCTTACTCCCCTCTGAACACCCAGCTCCTGGCCCCCTGCTCCGACCCACCAGACCCTCGATAAAACCCAGGCATCTTGGACCCCGCCTGCTCTAACCACTAGACCCCACTCCCCCAGCCCTGCCCAGAGCTAGTAATGGAGCCCAGGATTCCTGGATCCCAGCCCTGCTCTAACCCCTAGACCCCACTGCCTTCCGAGACCTGGGCTGAAAACAGCAATTGTGGCTTCCAGCGCCCGTCTCTAACCCCCCTTCCCCCAGCAACTCCACTGTATTAGCGGGATCACTCAGAGCAGGGCTGGGGGGGGGGTCTGGGGGAGATTTGGGGGGGCTGTTTATTTGTGGGGGCTGGGCTGCAGAACCAGCCTGAGCTCACGCCTGATGCGCTGCTGCAGAGACGGGCGGACGAGTGATGAGAGCCGGGGCGTGAGGTCGGCGCCGTTCCCAGCTAAACCACATACGCCGGGTGCCCGGGGGCCGGTTCCTCCAGTCTCAGGGCTGCAGCGCCCGGTCTGTAAATGGGGATAACGACCCGGCCTTCAGCTGCCTCGCCTGCGAGCTGTCGGTCAGGGACCGTCCCTCTGCGTGTCCGGCTGCCCGGGCCCTGGTCCGTCCGTCCTTCCCCCGCCAGTGACACCCCTCCACCCCCTGTTACAGCTCCTCCAGCTGCTCTCCGTTGGCACAGACGCTGCATAGTGGTGCTGGGCGCTGGCTGCGTCGCTCTGGCCCTGGCTGTGATGGTGCTGAGCCGTGTGGGTAAGTGTCTGGGGACAGCTGGATGCTGCTGAGTTCCCTGCGTCCCAGTCTCAGCCTAGAGATTATGGCCCAATCCAGGACACCCAGCCCCGCGGCCTTGAGCTCTGCCTGGGGAGCACAGGATCAGGGCCCGCTGTTCTGTACACAGCCAGAGTCCCTAGTCCCTGGCCCCACAGCCGCCGCCCCATAAACAGAATCCAGCCACCGGCCCTAGCAATGGGCTCAGAGCGACATGTCTCCCTGCCAGGGGAATGGCCCGTCCATCCCCTTCCCCACCTGCTAACGAAGCGGCCCGCAGGACGGTCATCGGTTGGGGCTGGTTTAAATTGTGGCCGGGTGAATTTGCCCCAACAGAAAATACTGAGCATGTCATTTTCTGCAGGGACGGGACAGAAGTTCTCCCCGGGAATCCCCGCTGGCTGGGACGGTGGGGAGGAGAAGTTGCTGGCCCGGGGGCTGCACAATCCGTCCCGTTCAGGATTATGGGGCAATGTCCAGGCTTTGTGCAGCCCTGTTAATGCAGAACAAAGCAGGAGTCCTGGGGCTCTGAAAGACGAACACAATTATTGATCGCAGGAGCTTTCGTGGGAGAAATCCCCCTTCGTCAGTCGCTAAATGTGTTAGTCTTGAGAAGTGCCGCAGGATCCGTGTTTGCTTTGCTGAACCAGACAGACAGGGCTCTCCCTGCAAACGATCCAGGCAGATATTCTCGGGGTGACTGCGCAGGATTTGTGCCCGACTCTTGCGCCAAAGCTCAGCCTCCCTGTCTGCACGCAGCGCGGAGGCTGCTCTGTGCTCTCTGCGGGGGGGTGTTTCTGTCCCCGGCAGGCTCCTGGCTGGGTGGGCACTT
>VOCT01110167.1:0-18003 GCA_007922175.1 Pelusios castaneus
ATCTATGACATCTCCTCCTTTTCTCAGCTGCCCCAGTGCATGCTGGGAGTATCTCTGACACTGTCCCCTCCCACTCCTCCTCTGCTCAGCTGTCCCAATGCATGCTGGGAGTATCTCTGACATCCCCTACCTCCTCGGTTCAGTTACCCCACGCTGGTCCATGTGGCGGCTCAGATTGCCTCGGGGATGAAGTTCCTGGCCTCTCTCAACTTCGTGCACCGGGACCTGGCCACACGCAATTGCCTAGTGGGTGAGGGGTTCACCATCAAGATCGCCGACTTCGGCATGAGCCGCAACCTCTACTCCGGGGACTATTACCGCATTCAGGGGCGCGCTGTGCTGCCCATCCGGTGGATGGCCTGGGAGTGCATCCTCATGGTGAGCCCCCCCTTATCTCCCAGAGCGTGGGGCTGGGGGGAAGTGGCAGTGGGGCGGGGGAAAGATGGAGAGGCTAGGGGAGACTGGAGGAGTGGGGAATGGATGGAGACTGTGGAAGGGGAGAAAGAGAAAGGGATGGGGGGCTGAAAGGGAGTGGGGAAAGTTGGGGAGAAGTGAGGGAGCTAGAGTGGAGGGGGGAAGCGAGAGTATGGAGGGGGAGGAGGATGTGAAGGGTGTCCGCCCAAGGTGCAAATCTGCGAGGTGGAAAAATGGGGGGTTTGTGAGGTCACAGGCTGGCCCTTCCCTAAGATTTCAGCCTCCATTCTGCACTGAGGTTCCCCAGTATGAAAACCTCTGTGCTAGGTGAAAGGCAGAAATGGGGGGGGGGGGAATGTGACTCCACACGCCCCCTTACGTCTGCTCTAGGGGTGCTGAAATGCCTCATGACAGCTCAGGAGGAGGGGAAAATTTGACTAGGGAAAGGGGGAGCGTGGCAGAGCGAAGGGTAGTGGACAGGAGGAAGGAGTGTGGAGCAGGTTTGTCTCCCCCAAGTCCTGACACTAACCTGCCCCCCAACACAGGGGAAGTTCACCACAGCCAGCGACGTCTGGGCCTTTGGGGTGACGCTCTGGGAGGTGCTGATGCTGTGTCAGGAGCAGCCCTATAGCCAGCTCAACGATGAACAAGTCATCGAGAACGCCGGGCAGTTCTTCCGGGACCAGGGCGAGCAGGTACCAGACACGGGGCCGTTCTGCCTCCCGTTCGGGCTCAGGGCTGGCTCAGGGAGGTGGGTCCCTTCTCCTCTAGGGGTTGGGACATCCTCCAGGACACGCCGTGCCCCTTTATCCTCCGGCTCAGGGTGTCTCTCATGCTGCTTCGCCAGCGACAGGCTTCGTTCTCACACAGCAAAGCCACACGCGTGTTCTCCCAGCCGTAGGGGGGTGCCTGCGTACTCCCACCGCCCGCCCCCAGCCTCGCACCCCAGAAACGAGCATCTTACCCTACTCAAGACTCTGCCTCCATCAGGGTAAGCTCGCGAATCCTGTCAAAGGGGAACGGACACAGGCCTGCAGAGGGCAAAAAAATGCTGAGAGGCTGGAGCACGTGCCGTATGGGGAGAGGCTGAAGGAGCTGGGCTTGTTCAGGCTGCAGAAGAGAAGAGCGAGGGCGATTTGATAGCGGCTCTCAGCTACCCGAAGTTGTGTGTTTGTTTTTAAACCTGCTGCCTATTCGTTTCATTTGGTGTAAATAACAGCTCTTTATTTACCTTCTCCACACCAGGCAGGATTTTAGCAAATTCCCCTTTCGTTGTCTCTCTTTCAAGCAGAGAAGTCCGTCCTATTCATTTCTCCTCATATGGACGTTGTTCCACCCTTCTAATCATTTTTGTTGTCCCTTCTCTGTTGCCCAATTCCTATGCCTCTCTGGGGCACCCGGATCTGCTCCCGGCGCTCACGGTGCAGATTCCTATATTTCCTGTCTTCTTACCGCTCCCTTTCCTAAGGATTAGCATTCTGACTACTGCTGTGCATTGAGTGGATGTTTTCAGAGACCTATCCACGGTGTCTCCAAGAGCTAACAGCTAGTTTCGACCCCACCATGTACAGTTCTATATGTCTAGCTGGGATATCTGTGGATACTTGGGATTGTATTTTCCAATGCGCTTTCCTTTGAATTTTTCACTGTTGAATTTCCCCCGACATGTCTGGCTCGCACCTTCTGTGTACAGGACATTTTGGTGATGTGCAAAGGATAGTTCGCCAGGCATGCTTTGTGCAAAATGTATCTCAACCATCTCCAAGGGGGATTATGGGGGTACAGGGTGTCACAGGGGTGCTGACGCCAAACTGGCTCTAAGGCAGGGTGGCTGGGAGCATGAACACCCACAGATCTTTCTCTGATCCCCAGGTATACCTGTCCCGGCCCCCCGCCTGCCCTCTGGCTGTCTATGAGGTGATGCTGCGTTGCTGGGCCCGTGAGTCCAAGGACCGTCCTTCCTTTCAGCACATCCACAGCTTCCTGACCGAGGACGCCCTTAACATGGTGTGAGCTGGGCTGGGCCGGGGGTGCAATCGATGGTGGCCCCCCAAACGTCATCTATTCTGTATGTCACCAGCTACCACCGTGGGGAGCTGCATCTGGGAACTGGAAGCTTTTCTACTGCGCCATCGGAAGGGCATCAGTCCTTATGTCTGGCCCTACTCCTCTCTGTCCATCCCTGGCCAGCTGACCTGCCTGCCAATCTAGATAGCTCACGTCTCTCTCCAGGCATTCCTGATCATCAATATTAATTGACCTATTTCTTCTCTCTGTCTGTTATCTTCTATCATCCCCTTTTATGCCTCTCTGTCCCTCTATGTTTTACCCCCTAGCTTCCCATCTGTCTTTCCTAGCTCCCTACTCCTCTTTCAGCTATTCCTCCTCTTTTACTCTTCTCTTCTGTATCCCCTGAAGGGGATTTCTTTCCTCCCCACCGCCACCCTGCAGTGGGGATGACTCCAGAAGGGGCCTTGACAGAACTGGCTTTTGGGATTGGGCTTCTGTATAATTTCACTTGGACTGGACTAACACTGGGAATCCTTGGTCTCGCGGCACTGGGGATAACTAAACACTGGATATAGGAGTTGCTACTGACGTGGACATGGGAAGGGCAGGGTGGGGTGAAGGTGAAATAGTTTGGAGGCAACCAGGATCGGTGACTTGCGGGAGGGAGACTAGTCGAGCGGGGTCTCCTCTAACAGAGCAGCAACACTGTTCTTTAGAACAGGGCCTGATGCCCAGCGGACGCTAACCAACGTCAGTGCAACGTCTGCTGATTGACACCAGCCGGAGATCCGGGCCTCGTTGGTTGTAATTTAATTTTTCTTTTCCTCCTGAGATATGGAGCAAAGGATTGTACATACTGTGCTGTAGGTAGAGTCTGGGGGCAGCAAGATTTTTGGCAGTGACTAGTGTTTTAGGGTGCATTAATTTTTGCAGGGTGAAAGAGGCACAAACTGGGGGACCCTAAAGGGCCGTTTCAGAAAATCAAGTGCCTTTAAGATGTGAAATCACTAATCACTTTGCAGAGTCTTGAGCTGCGTTTCTTAAAGGCGGTGAAGGTGCGTTAAGGGCTCATAGAAATTAACTTTTGAGCACTACGTTTCGTGACACTTTTCTCAAAACCCCCACTCATATTTTTGTTTCCAGGGAGTAAATATTGGTGGCTGTGATATAGATTTAATTATTCTGATTTGTATGTTTCTGTCTCTCCTCACCTGCACACAACCCTGTCAAATACCTTTTATTCAGTTTTATTTCCTCCTTGCTAATCTTCATAGTTTGTTTTCTTTTTTACTATTATTATTTGGAAACAGGATCTGTACATATTTGGCGAGTAGAGAAAAAAGATTTTTACACTAATATATAGATTTGTGTTGTTTGTTGTTTTTTTTAGTTGTTTCCCTTTATGTGGAGAATAAAAGCTTTTGCATTTGCTATACATGTCTCCTTCCTCATCAGAAGTTGTGGGAATCAGGTTGTAAAGTTTCGTCAGACTAACTTGACTTTTTTTTGATGATTTCACAAATTTTACTGTTAACTGGTTGACTGTTTTGTATATACAATGTTGAGAAGGATAACATAATACAACTTAGACTTCTGGAAAATATTTAAGTTGGTAACACGCAACATCCCAATTTAAAAAAATAGAACTTTGAAATAATCAATGCAGCCCATGTGAAATGGGAAAAAACTGGCATATTGATAGATCTCAACAAGTAATTTTCAATGGCGGGATCCTCACCTAATGAGAGTGCTTCTAATAGGATCTGTTCTTGGCCTTATGCCATTCAATATTTTTATCAGCGATATGGCAGAAGACATAAAATAATTTCAGGAAAACTTTGTGGATGACACAGAAATCGGCCAAGTAGGAAATAATGATGGAAACAAATCTGTTATACAGAACCACCTACAGCCAAGGTTGCACATCCAAGAATCACAAATGTAGGTCGCACTTTTAGGATGGGGGGCTGTGTGCTGGAAAGCGGTGACTCTAAAAGGGACCGTTCAGGGGTAGGAAACCAGCTGAGAAGCTTTCTGAGCATTACTGGAGCTAAGAGGGCCAATGTAAATATCAAATTGGTGGTATCGCATCTGTACCTGGCATGGGTGAGGCTGTGTCCGGCTGTGGTGTCTAGACTCAAAAAAAGATGTTGATGGATTGGAAAGGTTTCAGTAAAGAGCCACAGGGACGGTTCTAGGTTTGGAAAGCCTGCTTTACAGTGAGACACCAAAGAAGCTCAATCGATTTAGCTTATCGAGGAGAAGGTTAAGAGATGATTTTGATCGTGGTCTATATGGAGGTGAAAAAATGAGCGGAGATGTCAATTTAATCTAGCGGATAAAGGCAGATTGAGATCAATGACTGGAAGTGAAGTTAGACACATTGAGGTTACGTCCCCGCCCCTCACCCCCCCAAAATATGTAGTTATTTAACAGGGAAGGTAATTAACAACTGGAGGGACCTGGTGGGTTTCCAATCATGTGGAATCTGTAAATCAAGATTGGATTCGTCTTATCAAAATTACATTGTAGATCAACCACCAGATATGGGCTTGAGGACAGAATTGCTGGGTGAAATTCATTCTTAACCCCCTGCCAGAGAAAGAATTAATGTTGCTTCCGGTTGGGTGGGGACTTGTATCCAGACAGGAGAAGAAGAGATGTAGATATTTAGAAAAGAAAGAAGCAAGTAATGAAAAATGAAGGAGTGAAAAAAGGAGAATGCAAAAGAAAAGGAACAAAGGAATGGAGCAGGAAGCAAAAGAGAAAGTTGTTCAAGGGGGTGGGAGCTAGTTACAAGCAGGGAACAGATTACAAACGGGAATGAGGGATGCTAGGGGGCTGGTGGAGAGAGCGAAAGAAAACGAATCAAGAAGTGAAAGATGTAGCTGGATGGGAAGAGCGGGCTGAGAACCTGGGAGCAGGCCATGATCTCCTTCCCCCCCACACATCTGTGGACACTTAGGTTTAGGCAGCGCTTGGGGGAGATGTTGGACTGGTGGGGGAGGGACGGGAGCCAGGACTCCTGGGTTCTATTCCTGACTCTGGGACGGAAGTGGGGCCTTGTGTGTTAGCGCGGGGGGCGGGGTGTCAGGACTCCTGGGTTCTCTGCCCAGATCTGGGCCTTGCCTATGACTCATGCAAACAAACTCAGCTTTGTCCAGCAGCAGGAACCGCATGATGTGCTGACGCTGCCCCGGCTCTTCTTTTCTGCCACTCCAAGACAGTGGGAAATGAAAGCAAAAGCTTGATCCCTGTGTCTCCAGCCGGTGGGGGGCATTTTGCGGGCTGGGGCTAGCATGGCGTCTGCTTTAGATGTGTCCAGCCTGGCTGAGGACCTGCTCTGCCCCATCTGCCTCTCCCTGTTCCGGGATCCCCGCATGCTGGAGTGCGGACACAGCTTCTGCGCCCACTGCCTGGAGCCCTGCATCCCCAAGGGGCGGCGCCGGGGGCTGTGTCCCGAGTGCCGGCACCCCTTCGCCCCGCGCTCCGTGACTATCAACTGGGCTCTGTGCAGCCTGGCAGAGAAAGCCCGGCTGCTCAAGCTGGACGAGGGGGCCCAGCTGGGCGGAGGTGGGCCTGGACGGGCCATCTGCACGGAGCATGAAGAACCTCTCAAACTCTTCTGCAGACAGGATGAGGAGCCCATCTGCCTGATCTGCCGAGACATGCCCCAGCACCAGGGCCACGACTTCCTGCCTGTCAAAAACGCCGTCCAGGTCTATCAGGTGAGGGCCAGGATGCCTGGGTTCTCTGGGAGGGGAGAGGAGTCTATTGGGGTAGAATACAGAGGCTGGGAGCCAGGATTCCTGGGTTCTGTTCCCAGCCCTGGATGGGGAGGGGTCTAGTGGTTAAAAGGGAGCTGGGAGTCAGGACGCCCCGCAGGGAATCTGGGGTCTATCCCCAGCATTGCTTCTGGCTCATTGCATCAGCTGGACAGGGAGGGGGAAATCAAATGCACAAGAACTGGGAAGAACTGGTCAGGTGGTGGGACGGCGGAAATGAATCTGGGGGTCCCTGTGGGCCCCAAATGGAAGATGAGTCCGTAAGTTGACGCAATTGCAAAAAGAGAGCGACGCCAGCTGGAGGTGTTAACAATGGTCTGTGGAAGACACAGCAAGGAATTGCCCGGATGCTTTCAGAAAGCTGTCACCAGCGTGGAGAGAGGCCAGAGGCGCAGCCAAATTGGTCAAAGGTTTAAAAAAACTTGGTCTGTGAGGACAGGTTAAAACCCGAGCCATGGTTTTTCTTGAGAAAAGAGGAGTGAGGTGGGACCTGAGAAGAGGACGTGGCTCAGTTGTGCCGTTGAAGTAGGACAAGATGTAATCTGTAGCGAGGGAGCTTTAGGTTAGAGATTAGGGGAAGTTTTCTAGCTCTAAGAGGAGTTAAACTCTGGAACAGGTTTCTGAGGAAGGCTGTAGAATCGCTGTCGCTGAAGGATTTAAACACCAGATTGGACAAAAACCCGTGGGGGACGATCTAGGTTTACGTGGCCCCGCCTCCATGCTCGGGGGTGGATTTGAGGCCATCTGGCCGTCCAGTCCAGCCCTGAGGGTCTGTGATTCTGAAGCATCCACCTTTGCTGACTTGTGGGTTTCTCGGCTGTGCAGGACAAGTTGAAGGCGTCTCTTGTCCCCCTGACGGAGAACCTGAATTCAGCCACCGAGGACCAGCGCCGTCAGCAGGAGAATATCACAGCGCTGGAGGTAAAATTAAAAACCACTTTGTACAGCCCAGAGATGGGTCAGCCTTTTAATCCGGGGTTACAGTATGGATCTGTTTCCTCCTAGTGGCTGGACCCATATATAGACCGAGGCGAGGACTCCCTTTGGAGATAGTATTGATAAGGTCTCAGGACACCTAGGTTCTATTCCTGGCTCTGACGGATGATCTTGGGTCAGTCCGTGCCCTGTTCTGTGCCTCAGTTTCCCCAGTCACATGGAGCTAAGGACCCTGACCTCTTTCAGAAATATCTCCTTTCGAAAAATCAACATTTCCTACCAGAGGGAAGCTCTGATTTTTGCCCTGCAATAGTCAACAAATGATCAGTCGCTCAGACTCAGGATTGTAGCAGAAACCAGAGGTTTGTAAGCCAAGGAAAACTTGTGAAGGGCTGCTAGGTTTGAGGATAAAAAGCGCTGGATATTATTATTGTTAGGAGTCAGTGGTGGTCCCTAATGAATAGGACCTGGGGCTTTACCTCATTTTTTCTCTGCCTCAGACTTTTCCTGAGTTAGATGTGTTGCAGCCAAACCTGTTTCAGGAACAGGTCCTATTATTTTGAAATTTTCTATGAAAAAAGTATAGTCAAAAAAATTTCCACCCAGCTTCATTTTCAGTGTCCACCTTCCTGAATCCCCTGTGAGGTAAGGATTTGCTGTTACCCCCACTGTAATGTTGGGGAAACTAAGATACCAAAAATTGGCACCCCCCCCACTTTTTCAATAAAAACATGACCACAAAAAATCCAAGAAAGGATTGACATTTTTTCAATCAATAAAGTGACTTCGATATGAGTGAAAAAAATCTACTTTTTTGATCAAAAACGTGCCCACAATAATTGGCAAATAAAACCTGACATTTTTGCTGGAAAACTCGACTTTAACCTCAGTGAATAAAATCAACATTTTTGTGGAAAATATTTCCTTCTGCAAAGCTTTGTCAGGGATGTGTTTTGGACCAGAACCTCCCACTGGTTTCTTCATCCTCTACAGAGCTGCGTCCAGGACCTTTTGGGCTATATCTCCAAGGAGTTTGAGGTTCTCCACCAGATCCTGCATGAGAAGGAGGAGGGCATGAAGAAGGAGGTGGAGAGGATGAAGAAGGAGAACTGTGAAGAGATGGAAGAGAGCTTGAAGGAACTGGATGAAGAATTTGCTTCTCATAGGGAGACCCTGTCTAGGGCCCAGGCAGGGCTAGATGAGTCAGATCACATAACTTTCCTCAGGGTGAGGCGGGATTTTACTGGAGGTGGTGGGAATAAGAAGGGAAAGTGCTGCATGGCAGAGCTGTGGGATGAGAGATGGTCTATCTTGTGGAGCTGGGAGCCAGGACTCCTGGGTTCTTTGGGAGGGGAATAGACCGTCGAGGCGGAATCAAGCTAGGGGTGGTGGGTGAGTAACTGAGGAAGATACAGAAGAAGGGATGGATGGCCAGCAGCTGGGGACAGTGCGGCTGGTGAGGTAGGGGTGGGATGGGACTGAGCACAGGGTAGGGAAGAGCCCCGTGAGAGGGCATGGCATGTTACTGTGGCGGGTAGTTCCAGAGGCTAATTCTGTTGCCTTCTCTCTCACCCTAGGGCATCAAGGAGCTGATGAGAAGGTACGTGTGTGCCCATGTGCCCCCACACTTCTCTTCTTGGGCTGCTGTCACTTGTCTGTGTGTTCCTCTCTCTGTCACACTGACACACGACTGAACTAGTTAGATTTCTCTCTCTGTAGGGTCTGGGAGGATAAACAGAGCCATGGCAGTGAGGAGGAGGAGGAGGAGGAGGAGCAAGAGGAAGAGGCAAGTGATGAAGAGTGCAGCAGTGATGAAGATGATGAGGTCGACAAAGACGAAGATGTGGCTAATAGTGAGGAGGAGGAGGAAGACGAGGAGGAGGCAGCTGAAGATGAGGATGGCCGGGTTGTTCCTGTGGACCCATCTCTTGAGGCATTCAAGGACTCGCTGGACTTTGAGACCTGGCGGGTAATGCTGAGGACCATCCAAGCAGGTCAGGCCGGGTTCACCCCCTTGTCCTACATTTAGCAGACAGTGGGTGGTGCCGAGACCATCCCAGAGTTAGCTCTCGAATGCGGCGTCCCTGCGCAGCAGTTACCGCACTGCCTCACCCCAGAGCTGGCTGCATCTCTGCAAAATATCCACATCTGCTTATTTTTCCTCCCTAGACCCCATCCATGAGGAGCTCTGAGGTCACCTCTCTGATGGTGATGCTGACACCCAGCTGGGGTGAGTCAGGATGGTCGATCCCAGTCCTCAGAGATTTGGATTCAGAGGAAAAGCTCCCCTGTATTGAGAGAGGAGATCTGGAACAGGGTGAAGATGCCAGGATCCAGCCCCTCCAGCCTGGCCATCTGAGGCACAAGGCGAGGAAAGGTGCCTGGGTAATTGCTCAGCCTGCAGGGCAGCCACATTTCATTGCGCACTGCCCCAGGAGCCGCAGATTATACGCGTATTTGGACTGTCTACGCTATTTACTAGGACATTACTGGAGTGTATGGATCAAATAAACCAGACCTCAGACTGGAACTCAGGAGTCCTGGCTCCCAGCCCCCCTTCTAACCCACTCCCCTCCCAGAGCTGGGGGGAGAACCCAGGAGTCCTGGCTCCCAGCCCCCCTTCTAACCCAGTCCCCTCCCAGAGCTGGGGGGAGAACCCAGGAGTCCTGGCTCTCAGGCTTGGTGGTTTGTTGAGGGACAGGTTTTTTGGGGGGGAAGGTGTTCAGGCTGCCCCCCAGAGTGAATTCACCATTATTCCCCCCCCCCTTCCTGCACAGCCAGGGAAGCGGCCAGAGCCAGCCACATAGGGTCATTACCCCCCCCCCCCCCGGGGGGGCAAGGGTTATTGGGGGGGGGGGGGGGGAAGCAGAGAGGTGCTGAGTCAGGCAGGAATTTTGCAGCAGGACCAGGAATCGCAGAGTCAGCAGGGGAGGCAGGGTGTGCTGCAGCCTGGCCGCACTGCACCGCAGTCCGTTGCAGACCCAGTGGGTTTGGAGGGCAGAAGACGGGGCAGCCCGGTCCAGGATCACCCCAGCCCCATCCAGGGAAAAGGGGCATCTCGGGCCAGGAACTGCCCGGCCAGGGAGCAGGGACAATCCTGGTCCAACAATCCCAGCCCCAAGGAGAAGGGACATCGCAGCTCAAGGAGAGCGGCCGTCCCAGACTAGGACCATCCCAGCCCCGGGAAGAAGGGTGTCGCCAGCCTGGGTTGGCTTCGGTCAGGGAGGTCTCCGGCTTCGCGGAGGACCTGCTGTGCCCCATCTGCCTCTCCCTGTTCCAGGACCCCTGCGTGCTGGAGTGCGGCCACAGCTTCTGCGCCCCCTGCCTGGAGCCCTGCGTCCAGGGGCGTTGCTGGATAGCAAAAAAATCCAGGGCTGTGGCCCCCAGCCCACTCCCTGCTAGCCACACCCCCAGACCCCACCCCCAGCTAGACCCCACCCCCTGGCCAAGCCACTAGGCCCCTCCCCCAGTTCACAAACACCCCCCACCCACACACACACACACAGAAACAAACCCACACCCCATGCTCCTCCCCATGCTGGGTTGCAATACGACTCCTTCGTACTCATCTGTACTAAGAACTCTAACAGAAGCAATCTTTCTTAAACAGTCAGACTATAAAATGTGTCTCCCTGTCTGACAAGGCGCAACATTCCCCATCCCCTCCAGGTTCCCGTGGCTGAATATCAGGAGCCAGGGACCTCAGCAAACAGGAGTGGGAAGGAGGGTGGTGGAGCAGGAGAGTGGGGAGAAGGGGAAGGGTGGCAGGGAGCAGTGCAGCTGGATGGTGGGAACCAGGGAAGGCAGCACAGCAGCTGCATTTTCCCAGGCTGTTCCAGCCCTGGGCCACACGCCTGAGCAGGAGATTGAAAAAGGCTCTGGCCGGGTCCCAGCTTTCAGGTGAATACAAACCAGGGGGAGGAAGTTGGGGAACTCACAAGGCAAGCAGGTAGACTGCCTGGGGTGTGGTGCCATGAGCGGTGTCCCACCGAACTAGTAGACCCAGCCAGCCAGGCTGCCGGCCTGTGCCTCCCCTGCAAATAGCCAAAGAGAAGAGAACAGAGTGAACTGGAGAAAAGGCAGAGAAGGCTGCTGCACTGTTCCTACTCTCACCCCACAGCTCCTGCCAGGCTCCCAATCCCTCTCCTGGGGAGACAAAGCAGAAAGGACAACGGCCCAAACTGAGAAAGCCCACTCTTATAGGAAAGGCAGAGTCCAAACTAAAAACGAAGCGTTACTGGGCTGACAGTAATGGGGACAGAACTGAGGGGACAGGGTTTATTACTGGGCAAGGGATGAGGGGGCAGATCCTGCACCAGGGGCCAAAATCACCTTTTCCAGTACGTGTGGGAGAGAGGGCAGCCCTAAATTGTCACGTACTCACACCCTAGGATGGGCAGGGGGAACTCAAACATCAACTCCATTTCCTCCAGTCACCCTCCACCCCCTACTTACACTTACACCCCCTGCTTAAACAAACACGAAAACCAAATTTCAAAGCACAGAATAAATTTTAGGGGCACAATATGGTGCTGGGCTGCAGATTTATCTTTATAAATAGGGCCAGCATTGGCACTCCCAGCTGGGGGGTGATCCCTGGGCCACTCATCCCCCAACAGACCTCACTGCATGGGGAGGAGGGGCGATGCCCAGCTGGACTGATGGACCCAGGCCCAGAGGGGGTCCCTGGCTAGATGGGAGGGGTAACCCCACCTCACACTTGCCATCTGGGCCAGGGGAAAGCGCAGAAGGGCTGTGACCCCGAGCCCGCCTGTCATATGATGCACAGTGGGGTGTGATCTGTATAACTTTGCTTTCTCTCCTGCCATGTAATTGTGTGGTGGTTTGATGAAAAACGTGCCATGCAAACAAGGTTCCTTTCTGAATGCTCAGAAACATGCTCTGCATTATTATGGTATCATGTTTCCTGCAGCATCACATGTGTGTGTGTATAGATCAATAGATCTGAAACAGCCCAGGTATTTCATATGGCTCTGGGCGGAGTCTCTCTCTCACAGCATGAAAGCTGATGAGATTGGAAACATGACAAAAGATAATGTAAATAAAGAGAATCACCTAACAACAAGGAGAAGGGAACAAAGAACCTCAGAGAGTCACACCTGGAAAAGGGAGGGGATGGAAAGTTTGATAAGACACTTGGAAGTGTGAAAGAGCCTTTTTCTGGGGCCTCTTATACCAGAGTTGACTTTTGCTTAAGGTAATTTGTGTGATGATCTGCAGTTGCAAAATGCTTACAGGGGCTAGTCTTTGCATTTGAAACTTTTACTTTAAGGCTGCATAAATAACAAGCATTAGTCCACTGTGGCTTTTTCAACACAGGCCAAAACTGAAGCACATAAAATAACACGATTTCTAGCAGGTAAAAATAAGCTTCACTCATGATCTCCCAATAGAAATCTCAAATCTTAGGATTTTTTCCCCAGGCCCTGGCGTTTGCTCCCCTGCCAGCCTGGGAAGTGGGAGAGAGGGGACTCCGTTTGAAACCCATCTCCCCTCAGACTTGGGGAGGGTGAAGATCCCTAAGAGGATCAAAGCTGAGGAGGGGGAGCTGTACTGTGGCTTCAGGGTGGGGGGCAGCTGATGGAGGTTGGGGGACTGAACTGATCCCTGAATTAAAGGGGTTTGGTTGGGGACAGAACTGAGGGGATAGGGTTAATTACTGGACAGGGAGTGAGGGGGGCAGAGGTGGGGGAACAGGTCCTGCACCAGGGGCCAAAATCACCTTCCAATACCTGTGGGAGAGAGGGCAACCCTAAATTGTTACAGACTCACACCCTGGGATGGGCAGGGGGAACTCAAACACAAGAAAGTAGTTTAAAAACACAACTCCATTTCCTCCAGTCACCCTCCACCCCCTGCTGAATTAACAACAAACATTAACCACATTTCAAAACACAGAATAAATTTTAGGCACATCATATGGTCTGCAGAAGTCACAAATAGGGTCATCATTGGCACTCCTGGCTGGGGGACGATCCCGAAGCCACCCACCCCTCAGCTGACCTCACTGTACAGTCTGGTGGTGACCAGTCCCCATCTGCCACCATAGAGAAGGGGGGGGGACAATCCCAAACCTACAATTTGCTGCTGCTCTGGCTGGTCACCAACCCAGGGGCAGGGGATGATCCCCAGCCTGCTCCCCAGACCCACTGGACTGACCTGGAGATTGATCCCCTGCTCCCCCCACCTCCCCTCCCCACACACTGTACTTACTGGTGCTGTACAGAAGAAGCTGCTCCTAAATAAAACAGGGTGCAGAGGAGTCAGCTGCGTGGCTGAGCCGGTGCAGCCGGGGAGAGAGGATTTAAAGTTCCCTCTTCTCTCCCTGCTAGGTGACTGAGCTACACCTGCTCCTTCCCAGCCTAGCTCTGCCTCCCCTGCAAACAGGCTGTCTGCTCATGTGCCTGCTGGGGAAAATAGATCCCGGGTTCAGGCTATTCTACCCGGGGCCAACACCCTCTGAGCCCAACGGCAACGACACCTCTGCCTGCCACGACTTCCTGCCTGTCAAAAATGCTGCCCAGGCCTATCGGGTGAGGGCCAGGACGCCTGGGTTCTCTGGGAGGCAAGTGGGGTCTCCCGGCGTAGAAGGCAGAGGCTGGGAACCAGGACTCCTGGGTTCTGTCCCCAGATCTGTGCTGGGAGTGGGGTCCAGTGATTAGAATGGGTTCAGTCCATGTCTCTGGAAGGGGAGTGGGGTCTAGTGGTTAAAGCTGGGGCCTGGGAGCCAGGACTCCTGGGTTCTCTGGGCAGGGTTCAGGGTGGCCAACCTTGCATTTCAGTTTTTACTGACATGAAGATCGGAAGTCTGGTTTTGGGGGGTTTAACTGATGCGGTGAACGTTTTCATGACATCACTAACATACCACAGCCAATAGAATAATGTCCAGGGACGATGGGGTTTCTCAGTGGAGGCAGGTCACAGCATAGGAGAAATTGTCTCAAGTGGCAGAGAGGGAGGTCCAGGTTGGATATTAGGAGAAAAATTTCCCTCTGAGGGTGGGGAAACACTGGAATTACCCAGGGAAATGAGAGAATCTCCATTGTTAGAGATTTTCAAGGCCTGGCTGGGATCAATGAATTGGGGTTGAGAAGGAGCTTGACCTAGATGACCTCCTGAGGTCTCTTCCAACCCAAATCTTCACTGAATCTGTGACGGATGGGAGTGAACGGCCAGGTCAGGAGAGGCAATGACTGTCATGGACGAGGGAAAACGTTCTCAGTACCCATTTACCCATTTCGTCTTGTCTGTTGTTATTCGTCTGGCATAAAAGTTCATCCAGACACAGTGAGTGGCAATAATTCTGACGGAGACACAAGGCGGGGGAAATCGTGTCTTTCTCTCTCACCAGCCGAAGTTGATCCAATAAAAGATGAGTCTTCACCCACCTCATCTTTCTACTACCAGTTGAAACGACACTGTGGACGAGAATCCTTGCGGACGTTTTATAAATAAAGGCAAAAATCGATCAAAGCCTCAGTTGGGTGGACGTGTGATTCTATTCCCTGCCTTAAGTCCCCAACTCTGTCCGATTCTGGGCTTCATGCCTGAGGAAAGACGTGGCCAAATTGGAAAGCGCCCAGAGGAAAGCAAGAAAAACAATCCAAGGTTTAGAAAACCTGACTTAGAAGGAAAGGTTCACGAGTGAGGAGACTTCTCGAGGTCCTTCCCAGCACGACATTTCTGTGGTCCTATGAAGAGTGATTGGAAATCCGAAAAACAGAGGTGCTCAGGGGCCGCCCCAGGAACCTTCTGCTGCGATGCGAGGGGGTGACTACATTAACTGAAGCCAGCCAGCCCCGTGCTTCGCAGCGGAAAGGCCCAGGGTTCAAATCATCCTTCTGCCACGTCCTGTGAGGTGTCCTCTAGTGGCCATGTGCCGTTCAACCAGCTCTGTGCCAAGGCGATCAAAGTTCACAATCCAGCTCTCCAGCGTCAACTAGTCAGTGCCGTTCTTATCTTGTGCTGGGAAAGATGCCAGCAACTGTTTGAGGCCTGGATTGGAGAAATACGGTGGGGGCGGGAACGTTGGCCACGAAAGAGGGACCGGTTGCCACCCGAGAGGTTGGGCTTGGCTAGCCAGACACAAGGTTACCCCAGTGACTGCCTCAGCTCGGGGCCAGGCAGAAAGAGACGACTGTGCTGGGAGTCCGTCGGTGGAGGTACATTTTCCATCTGCCCCTGAATCGGGGGGTTGGGGGGACTCGTAGAGCCGGAAGAAGCAATCACTAGGGGAACAGAGCCAGGGACAAGTTGGAGCCAGGACTCCTGGGTTCTGCGCTCTGCTCCAGGAGGGGAATGGGGTCTAATGGGTAAGAAACGGGAGCCAGGACTCCTGGGTTCTTTCCCCAGCTGGGAGGGGACTGGGGTTTAGTGGACTAGAGTAGGGTGGGGCTGGGGCCAGGACTCCTGGGTTCTCTCCCCAGCTGGGAGGGGAGTGGGGATCTAGAGCATTTTGAGTTACGTTCCAGGGTCTCTCTAATCTTATCAATGAGCTGCTTGCGTCACTTGCGTTTCTTCACGGAGCCCTATTTCTCGCTTCTGCAAGTCCCTGCCTCTCAGAGGAGCCTCCCTGTAGGGCTTAGTTCAACACGGCTGGGCTTCTTCATAATCTCATGTCACACTTGTGTAGAAGTAACGCCTTTGGGGAGCAGAAATCCCGCAGGATTGTTGGGCATTACAGGAGCTTTGGCTTAGATAAGAGCCGCGTTGCTGCACAGCAAATAGGGAAGCCGAGGAAACGAAAGAGTAACCGAAGTTTGGAGAGAGTCTTGATTACAATCGCGATTTTATGGCCAGGCACTTACAATAAAAGAAGGGGTCAATCGGTGTACAGGAAAATCGAGCCCAAAATTGAGGACGAAAGTCAGGTTTAGAAAGTTATATCTGGCGTGAGGAAGAGAGAGATCCAGTTAAGGCGGAGGGGTAAAAGTGGGCTTAGCCGAAGAGAGAGAAAGTTGGAATCCACCGTTCAAAGCCGTGTGGCCAGTCGAAGGCTCCAGGTGGACAGGCCGTTCGGCTTAGGGTCCCACAGGCCTGAGACACTGGCGCAATCAGTGAAGGTATTTCCGTCAGGAAAAGGAGCCATCCCAGTGGGACCGGTGCAGGGTTTGGATCCAAGGACCAGACCAGAGTTTTGAACGTGGGTGGGGTTTTTGTAAGGATCAGGGCACGAGACGATCACGCGACTCAACGGAGAAGGCTACGTGTGTCTGTGGGCCAGTGATGGCTCAGGGCGTGTAGCGGAGGACATCGTTCCTGGCCGTGGGCGGTGTTATTCGGGGGAGCTCACACTGCAGTGTGGCGGAGACAGTAAAGGATTCATCTGATAACTGCTGAGCTGGGTGTGTGCAGGCGTGGGCCCATTAACATCTGGAGCAGAGATTCCCAGCATGCCGTGCTCCCCTGCTTCTCTGGTCCCAGAGTTCAGGGCGTTCCCTGCCTCGGAGCGTCTGTTCTCCACTCTGAATGCTCCTGGAGACATCTCCCTGGCCCATCTTTGATGCCAATGAGACTTGGGGAGTTACCTTAATCCTCTCATTTTCCAAGGGGTTGAGGTGCATCTCCCACGGCCTTTTCATTGTGTTTTGTAAGTCTTGCTTCGCACCAGTTCTGCTTCAGGCAGAAGTGGTGGGGACGGGGAAGTCCTCCATGAGTCAGACAGGCTGGATACGGTGCCAGGGTTCTCCAGGAACACAGAGTGGACAGGTGATCGGGTGGAGAAAAAGAAGAGGAAGGATGGCAGATAAAGAGTGCATCCTCTCCTTGCACCCTGGGCACAATTCAGAGTATTTGCCTTGGTGATCATAAGGTGGCGGAAGAGTAGACCCAGATGGGCCCTGGAAAATCGTCTAAGCCAGTCCGCTGTGCCGAGGTAGGACCAAGTATTTTCTTCTAACCATTCCTGAGAGTGTTTGTTTAACCTGCTCTTAGAAACCCCTAACGCCAGAGAGCCCGCAGCCTCCCTGGGCAATTTATTCTGGTGCATAACCACCCCGACAGGCAGGAAGATTTCCTAATATGCAGCTAAACTGCAATTTCAGCCCCTTGCTTCTTGGCCGGTCCCCAGAGGGTAATGAGAACAAATCTATCCCCCTCCTTTTCTAGAAAAACCTTTTACGTGCTTGCAGCCTGTTATCATGTCTCCCCCACACCCACTTCTCCTGACTAAACAAAGCCAGTTCCCTCGTAAGTCAAGTGTCCCAGACCTTTAATCATGCGTGTTACTCTCCTCTGGACTTTCTCCAATTTCTCCACCTTTTTCCTGGATTGTGACTCTGGGAAGTGAACACAATATTCCTTATCAGCGTGGGGTAGAGCAGAGGAGTTACTTTTCATTTCCTGCGTACTGTAATTCAGCGACTGCATCCCAGAATGACGCTGGCTTTTTTTTAATGCACCACCATCACACGCTTGAGGAATATTTAGTCTGTGATACGCTGTGACCCCAGGTGCCTGTCTGCCGTCCGCCTTCCTGGGCACACACTTCCCATTTTGTGTGGGTCCCGCCGGCGACTCCTTCCCCAGTGGAGTACTTTGCATTTGTCCTTGATGAATTTCATCCGATCTCCTTCACACCATGGCTCCAGTTTGTCCAGAGCATTTTGAGTTCTAATTCTGCCGTCCAAAGCATGTGTGATCCCTCCCAGCTTGGTGGCATCCACAAACTTTACAAGTCTATTCATTGTACCATTAGCTATATAATGTATGGAGCCATTGAAAATAAGACCAAGACCCCAAACCGATCCCTGTGGGACCCCACTCGATCTGCCCTTCCAGGTTGACTGTGAATCTATCTATCTATCTCCATACACCCCACATATCTATCTATCTATCT
>VOCT01110168.1:0-18002 GCA_007922175.1 Pelusios castaneus
ATCTATGACATCTCCTCCTTTTCTCAGCTGCCCCAGTGCATGCTGGGAGTATCTCTGACACTGTCCCCTCCCACTCCTCCTCTGCTCAGCTGTCCCAATGCATGCTGGGAGTATCTCTGACATCCCCTACCTCCTCGGTTCAGTTACCCCACGCTGGTCCATGTGGCGGCTCAGATTGCCTCGGGGATGAAGTTCCTGGCCTCTCTCAACTTCGTGCACCGGGACCTGGCCACACGCAATTGCCTAGTGGGTGAGGGGTTCACCATCAAGATCGCCGACTTCGGCATGAGCCGCAACCTCTACTCCGGGGACTATTACCGCATTCAGGGGCGCGCTGTGCTGCCCATCCGGTGGATGGCCTGGGAGTGCATCCTCATGGTGAGCCCCCCCTTATCTCCCAGAGCGTGGGGCTGGGGGGAAGTGGCAGTGGGGCGGGGGAAAGATGGAGAGGCTAGGGGAGACTGGAGGAGTGGGGAATGGATGGAGACTGTGGAAGGGGAGAAAGAGAAAGGGATGGGGGGCTGAAAGGGAGTGGGGAAAGTTGGGGAGAAGTGAGGGAGCTAGAGTGGAGGGGGGAAGCGAGAGTATGGAGGGGGAGGAGGATGTGAAGGGTGTCCGCCCAAGGTGCAAATCTGCGAGGTGGAAAAATGGGGGGTTTGTGAGGTCACAGGCTGGCCCTTCCCTAAGATTTCAGCCTCCATTCTGCACTGAGGTTCCCCAGTATGAAAACCTCTGTGCTAGGTGAAAGGCAGAAATGGGGGGGGGGGGGAATGTGACTCCACACGCCCCCTTACGTCTGCTCTAGGGGTGCTGAAATGCCTCATGACAGCTCAGGAGGAGGGGAAAATTTGACTAGGGAAAGGGGGAGCGTGGCAGAGCGAAGGGTAGTGGACAGGAGGAAGGAGTGTGGAGCAGGTTTGTCTCCCCCAAGTCCTGACACTAACCTGCCCCCCAACACAGGGGAAGTTCACCACAGCCAGCGACGTCTGGGCCTTTGGGGTGACGCTCTGGGAGGTGCTGATGCTGTGTCAGGAGCAGCCCTATAGCCAGCTCAACGATGAACAAGTCATCGAGAACGCCGGGCAGTTCTTCCGGGACCAGGGCGAGCAGGTACCAGACACGGGGCCGTTCTGCCTCCCGTTCGGGCTCAGGGCTGGCTCAGGGAGGTGGGTCCCTTCTCCTCTAGGGGTTGGGACATCCTCCAGGACACGCCGTGCCCCTTTATCCTCCGGCTCAGGGTGTCTCTCATGCTGCTTCGCCAGCGACAGGCTTCGTTCTCACACAGCAAAGCCACACGCGTGTTCTCCCAGCCGTAGGGGGGTGCCTGCGTACTCCCACCGCCCGCCCCCAGCCTCGCACCCCAGAAACGAGCATCTTACCCTACTCAAGACTCTGCCTCCATCAGGGTAAGCTCGCGAATCCTGTCAAAGGGGAACGGACACAGGCCTGCAGAGGGCAAAAAAATGCTGAGAGGCTGGAGCACGTGCCGTATGGGGAGAGGCTGAAGGAGCTGGGCTTGTTCAGGCTGCAGAAGAGAAGAGCGAGGGCGATTTGATAGCGGCTCTCAGCTACCCGAAGTTGTGTGTTTGTTTTTAAACCTGCTGCCTATTCGTTTCATTTGGTGTAAATAACAGCTCTTTATTTACCTTCTCCACACCAGGCAGGATTTTAGCAAATTCCCCTTTCGTTGTCTCTCTTTCAAGCAGAGAAGTCCGTCCTATTCATTTCTCCTCATATGGACGTTGTTCCACCCTTCTAATCATTTTTGTTGTCCCTTCTCTGTTGCCCAATTCCTATGCCTCTCTGGGGCACCCGGATCTGCTCCCGGCGCTCACGGTGCAGATTCCTATATTTCCTGTCTTCTTACCGCTCCCTTTCCTAAGGATTAGCATTCTGACTACTGCTGTGCATTGAGTGGATGTTTTCAGAGACCTATCCACGGTGTCTCCAAGAGCTAACAGCTAGTTTCGACCCCACCATGTACAGTTCTATATGTCTAGCTGGGATATCTGTGGATACTTGGGATTGTATTTTCCAATGCGCTTTCCTTTGAATTTTTCACTGTTGAATTTCCCCCGACATGTCTGGCTCGCACCTTCTGTGTACAGGACATTTTGGTGATGTGCAAAGGATAGTTCGCCAGGCATGCTTTGTGCAAAATGTATCTCAACCATCTCCAAGGGGGATTATGGGGGTACAGGGTGTCACAGGGGTGCTGACGCCAAACTGGCTCTAAGGCAGGGTGGCTGGGAGCATGAACACCCACAGATCTTTCTCTGATCCCCAGGTATACCTGTCCCGGCCCCCCGCCTGCCCTCTGGCTGTCTATGAGGTGATGCTGCGTTGCTGGGCCCGTGAGTCCAAGGACCGTCCTTCCTTTCAGCACATCCACAGCTTCCTGACCGAGGACGCCCTTAACATGGTGTGAGCTGGGCTGGGCCGGGGGTGCAATCGATGGTGGCCCCCCAAACGTCATCTATTCTGTATGTCACCAGCTACCACCGTGGGGAGCTGCATCTGGGAACTGGAAGCTTTTCTACTGCGCCATCGGAAGGGCATCAGTCCTTATGTCTGGCCCTACTCCTCTCTGTCCATCCCTGGCCAGCTGACCTGCCTGCCAATCTAGATAGCTCACGTCTCTCTCCAGGCATTCCTGATCATCAATATTAATTGACCTATTTCTTCTCTCTGTCTGTTATCTTCTATCATCCCCTTTTATGCCTCTCTGTCCCTCTATGTTTTACCCCCTAGCTTCCCATCTGTCTTTCCTAGCTCCCTACTCCTCTTTCAGCTATTCCTCCTCTTTTACTCTTCTCTTCTGTATCCCCTGAAGGGGATTTCTTTCCTCCCCACCGCCACCCTGCAGTGGGGATGACTCCAGAAGGGGCCTTGACAGAACTGGCTTTTGGGATTGGGCTTCTGTATAATTTCACTTGGACTGGACTAACACTGGGAATCCTTGGTCTCGCGGCACTGGGGATAACTAAACACTGGATATAGGAGTTGCTACTGACGTGGACATGGGAAGGGCAGGGTGGGGTGAAGGTGAAATAGTTTGGAGGCAACCAGGATCGGTGACTTGCGGGAGGGAGACTAGTCGAGCGGGGTCTCCTCTAACAGAGCAGCAACACTGTTCTTTAGAACAGGGCCTGATGCCCAGCGGACGCTAACCAACGTCAGTGCAACGTCTGCTGATTGACACCAGCCGGAGATCCGGGCCTCGTTGGTTGTAATTTAATTTTTCTTTTCCTCCTGAGATATGGAGCAAAGGATTGTACATACTGTGCTGTAGGTAGAGTCTGGGGGCAGCAAGATTTTTGGCAGTGACTAGTGTTTTAGGGTGCATTAATTTTTGCAGGGTGAAAGAGGCACAAACTGGGGGACCCTAAAGGGCCGTTTCAGAAAATCAAGTGCCTTTAAGATGTGAAATCACTAATCACTTTGCAGAGTCTTGAGCTGCGTTTCTTAAAGGCGGTGAAGGTGCGTTAAGGGCTCATAGAAATTAACTTTTGAGCACTACGTTTCGTGACACTTTTCTCAAAACCCCCACTCATATTTTTGTTTCCAGGGAGTAAATATTGGTGGCTGTGATATAGATTTAATTATTCTGATTTGTATGTTTCTGTCTCTCCTCACCTGCACACAACCCTGTCAAATACCTTTTATTCAGTTTTATTTCCTCCTTGCTAATCTTCATAGTTTGTTTTCTTTTTTACTATTATTATTTGGAAACAGGATCTGTACATATTTGGCGAGTAGAGAAAAAAGATTTTTACACTAATATATAGATTTGTGTTGTTTGTTGTTTTTTTTAGTTGTTTCCCTTTATGTGGAGAATAAAAGCTTTTGCATTTGCTATACATGTCTCCTTCCTCATCAGAAGTTGTGGGAATCAGGTTGTAAAGTTTCGTCAGACTAACTTGACTTTTTTTTGATGATTTCACAAATTTTACTGTTAACTGGTTGACTGTTTTGTATATACAATGTTGAGAAGGATAACATAATACAACTTAGACTTCTGGAAAATATTTAAGTTGGTAACACGCAACATCCCAATTTAAAAAAATAGAACTTTGAAATAATCAATGCAGCCCATGTGAAATGGGAAAAAACTGGCATATTGATAGATCTCAACAAGTAATTTTCAATGGCGGGATCCTCACCTAATGAGAGTGCTTCTAATAGGATCTGTTCTTGGCCTTATGCCATTCAATATTTTTATCAGCGATATGGCAGAAGACATAAAATAATTTCAGGAAAACTTTGTGGATGACACAGAAATCGGCCAAGTAGGAAATAATGATGGAAACAAATCTGTTATACAGAACCACCTACAGCCAAGGTTGCACATCCAAGAATCACAAATGTAGGTCGCACTTTTAGGATGGGGGGCTGTGTGCTGGAAAGCGGTGACTCTAAAAGGGACCGTTCAGGGGTAGGAAACCAGCTGAGAAGCTTTCTGAGCATTACTGGAGCTAAGAGGGCCAATGTAAATATCAAATTGGTGGTATCGCATCTGTACCTGGCATGGGTGAGGCTGTGTCCGGCTGTGGTGTCTAGACTCAAAAAAAGATGTTGATGGATTGGAAAGGTTTCAGTAAAGAGCCACAGGGACGGTTCTAGGTTTGGAAAGCCTGCTTTACAGTGAGACACCAAAGAAGCTCAATCGATTTAGCTTATCGAGGAGAAGGTTAAGAGATGATTTTGATCGTGGTCTATATGGAGGTGAAAAAATGAGCGGAGATGTCAATTTAATCTAGCGGATAAAGGCAGATTGAGATCAATGACTGGAAGTGAAGTTAGACACATTGAGGTTACGTCCCCGCCCCTCACCCCCCCAAAATATGTAGTTATTTAACAGGGAAGGTAATTAACAACTGGAGGGACCTGGTGGGTTTCCAATCATGTGGAATCTGTAAATCAAGATTGGATTCGTCTTATCAAAATTACATTGTAGATCAACCACCAGATATGGGCTTGAGGACAGAATTGCTGGGTGAAATTCATTCTTAACCCCCTGCCAGAGAAAGAATTAATGTTGCTTCCGGTTGGGTGGGGACTTGTATCCAGACAGGAGAAGAAGAGATGTAGATATTTAGAAAAGAAAGAAGCAAGTAATGAAAAATGAAGGAGTGAAAAAAGGAGAATGCAAAAGAAAAGGAACAAAGGAATGGAGCAGGAAGCAAAAGAGAAAGTTGTTCAAGGGGGTGGGAGCTAGTTACAAGCAGGGAACAGATTACAAACGGGAATGAGGGATGCTAGGGGGCTGGTGGAGAGAGCGAAAGAAAACGAATCAAGAAGTGAAAGATGTAGCTGGATGGGAAGAGCGGGCTGAGAACCTGGGAGCAGGCCATGATCTCCTTCCCCCCCACACATCTGTGGACACTTAGGTTTAGGCAGCGCTTGGGGGAGATGTTGGACTGGTGGGGGAGGGACGGGAGCCAGGACTCCTGGGTTCTATTCCTGACTCTGGGAAGGAAGTGGGGCCTTGTGTGTTAGCGAGGGGGGCGGGGTGTCAGGACTCCTGGGTTCTCTGCCCAGATCTGGGCCTTGCCTATGACTCATGCAAACAAACTCAGCTTTGTCCAGCAGCAGGAACCGCATGATGTGCTGACGCTGCCCCGGCTCTTCTTTTCTGCCACTCCAAGACAGTGGGAAATGAAAGCAAAAGCTTGATCCCTGTGTCTCCAGCCGGTGGGGGGCATTTTGCGGGCTGGGGCTAGCATGGCGTCTGCTTTAGATGTGTCCAGCCTGGCTGAGGACCTGCTCTGCCCCATCTGCCTCTCCCTGTTCCGGGATCCCCGCATGCTGGAGTGCGGACACAGCTTCTGCGCCCACTGCCTGGAGCCCTGCATCCCCAAGGGGCGGCGCCGGGGGCTGTGTCCCGAGTGCCGGCACCCCTTCGCCCCGCGCTCCGTGACTATCAACTGGGCTCTGTGCAGCCTGGCAGAGAAAGCCCGGCTGCTCAAGCTGGACGAGGGGGCCCAGCTGGGCGGAGGTGGGCCTGGACGGGCCATCTGCACGGAGCATGAAGAACCTCTCAAACTCTTCTGCAGACAGGATGAGGAGCCCATCTGCCTGATCTGCCGAGACATGCCCCAGCACCAGGGCCACGACTTCCTGCCTGTCAAAAACGCCGTCCAGGTCTATCAGGTGAGGGCCAGGATGCCTGGGTTCTCTGGGAGGGGAGAGGAGTCTATTGGGGTAGAATACAGAGGCTGGGAGCCAGGATTCCTGGGTTCTGTTCCCAGCCCTGGATGGGGAGGGGTCTAGTGGTTAAAAGGGAGCTGGGAGTCAGGACGCCCCGCAGGGAATCTGGGGTCTATCCCCAGCATTGCTTCTGGCTCATTGCATCAGCTGGACAGGGAGGGGGAAATCAAATGCACAAGAACTGGGAAGAACTGGTCAGGTGGTGGGACGGCGGAAATGAATCTGGGGGTCCCTGTGGGCCCCAAATGGAAGATGAGTCCGTAAGTTGACGCAATTGCAAAAAGAGAGCGACGCCAGCTGGAGGTGTTAACAATGGTCTGTGGAAGACACAGCAAGGAATTGCCCGGATGCTTTCAGAAAGCTGTCACCAGCGTGGAGAGAGGCCAGAGGCGCAGCCAAATTGGTCAAAGGTTTAAAAAAACTTGGTCTGTGAGGACAGGTTAAAACCCGAGCCATGGTTTTTCTTGAGAAAAGAGGAGTGAGGTGGGACCTGAGAAGAGGACGTGGCTCAGTTGTGCCGTTGAAGTAGGACAAGATGTAATCTGTAGCGAGGGAGCTTTAGGTTAGAGATTAGGGGAAGTTTTCTAGCTCTAAGAGGAGTTAAACTCTGGAACAGGTTTCTGAGGAAGGCTGTAGAATCGCTGTCGCTGAAGGATTTAAACACCAGATTGGACAAAAACCCGTGGGGGACGATCTAGGTTTACGTGGCCCCGCCTCCATGCTCGGGGGTGGATTTGAGGCCATCTGGCCGTCCAGTCCAGCCCTGAGGGTCTGTGATTCTGAAGCATCCACCTTTGCTGACTTGTGGGTTTCTCGGCTGTGCAGGACAAGTTGAAGGCGTCTCTTGTCCCCCTGACGGAGAACCTGAATTCAGCCACCGAGGACCAGCGCCGTCAGCAGGAGAATATCACAGCGCTGGAGGTAAAATTAAAAACCACTTTGTACAGCCCAGAGATGGGTCAGCCTTTTAATCCGGGGTTACAGTATGGATCTGTTTCCTCCTAGTGGCTGGACCCATATATAGACCGAGGCGAGGACTCCCTTTGGAGATAGTATTGATAAGGTCTCAGGACACCTAGGTTCTATTCCTGGCTCTGACGGATGATCTTGGGTCAGTCCGTGCCCTGTTCTGTGCCTCAGTTTCCCCAGTCACATGGAGCTAAGGACCCTGACCTCTTTCAGAAATATCTCCTTTCGAAAAATCAACATTTCCTACCAGAGGGAAGCTCTGATTTTTGCCCTGCAATAGTCAACAAATGATCAGTCGCTCAGACTCAGGATTGTAGCAGAAACCAGAGGTTTGTAAGCCAAGGAAAACTTGTGAAGGGCTGCTAGGTTTGAGGATAAAAAGCGCTGGATATTATTATTGTTAGGAGTCAGTGGTGGTCCCTAATGAATAGGACCTGGGGCTTTACCTCATTTTTTCTCTGCCTCAGACTTTTCCTGAGTTAGATGTGTTGCAGCCAAACCTGTTTCAGGAACAGGTCCTATTATTTTGAAATTTTCTATGAAAAAAGTATAGTCAAAAAAATTTCCACCCAGCTTCATTTTCAGTGTCCACCTTCCTGAATCCCCTGTGAGGTAAGGATTTGCTGTTACCCCCACTGTAATGTTGGGGAAACTAAGATACCAAAAATTGGCACCCCCCCACTTTTTCAATAAAAACATGACCACAAAAAATCCAAGAAAGGATTGACATTTTTTCAATCAATAAAGTGACTTCGATATGAGTGAAAAAAATCTACTTTTTTGATCAAAAACGTGCCCACAATAATTGGCAAATAAAACCTGACATTTTTGCTGGAAAACTCGACTTTAACCTCAGTGAATAAAATCAACATTTTTGTGGAAAATATTTCCTTCTGCAAAGCTTTGTCAGGGATGTGTTTTGGACCAGAACCTCCCACTGGTTTCTTCATCCTCTACAGAGCTGCGTCCAGGACCTTTTGGGCTATATCTCCAAGGAGTTTGAGGTTCTCCACCAGATCCTGCATGAGAAGGAGGAGGGCATGAAGAAGGAGGTGGAGAGGATGAAGAAGGAGAACTGTGAAGAGATGGAAGAGAGCTTGAAGGAACTGGATGAAGAATTTGCTTCTCATAGGGAGACCCTGTCTAGGGCCCAGGCAGGGCTAGATGAGTCAGATCACATAACTTTCCTCAGGGTGAGGCGGGATTTTACTGGAGGTGGTGGGAATAAGAAGGGAAAGTGCTGCATGGCAGAGCTGTGGGATGAGAGATGGTCTATCTTGTGGAGCTGGGAGCCAGGACTCCTGGGTTCTTTGGGAGGGGAATAGACCGTCGAGGCGGAATCAAGCTAGGGGTGGTGGGTGAGTAACTGAGGAAGATACAGAAGAAGGGATGGATGGCCAGCAGCTGGGGACAGTGCGGCTGGTGAGGTAGGGGTGGGATGGGACTGAGCACAGGGTAGGGAAGAGCCCCGTGAGAGGGCATGGCATGTTACTGTGGCGGGTAGTTCCAGAGGCTAATTCTGTTGCCTTCTCTCTCACCCTAGGGCATCAAGGAGCTGATGAGAAGGTACGTGTGTGCCCATGTGCCCCCACACTTCTCTTCTTGGGCTGCTGTCACTTGTCTGTGTGTTCCTCTCTCTGTCACACTGACACACGACTGAACTAGTTAGATTTCTCTCTCTGTAGGGTCTGGGAGGATAAACAGAGCCATGGCAGTGAGGAGGAGGAGGAGGAGGAGGAGCAAGAGGAAGAGGCAAGTGATGAAGAGTGCAGCAGTGATGAAGATGATGAGGTCGACAAAGACGAAGATGTGGCTAATAGTGAGGAGGAGGAGGAAGACGAGGAGGAGGCAGCTGAAGATGAGGATGGCCGGGTTGTTCCTGTGGACCCATCTCTTGAGGCATTCAAGGACTCGCTGGACTTTGAGACCTGGCGGGTAATGCTGAGGACCATCCAAGCAGGTCAGGCCGGGTTCACCCCCTTGTCCTACATTTAGCAGACAGTGGGTGGTGCCGAGACCATCCCAGAGTTAGCTCTCGAATGCGGCGTCCCTGCGCAGCAGTTACCGCACTGCCTCACCCCAGAGCTGGCTGCATCTCTGCAAAATATCCACATCTGCTTATTTTTCCTCCCTAGACCCCATCCATGAGGAGCTCTGAGGTCACCTCTCTGATGGTGATGCTGACACCCAGCTGGGGTGAGTCAGGATGGTCGATCCCAGTCCTCAGAGATTTGGATTCAGAGGAAAAGCTCCCCTGTATTGAGAGAGGAGATCTGGAACAGGGTGAAGATGCCAGGATCCAGCCCCTCCAGCCTGGCCATCTGAGGCACAAGGCGAGGAAAGGTGCCTGGGTAATTGCTCAGCCTGCAGGGCAGCCACATTTCATTGCGCACTGCCCCAGGAGCCGCAGATTATACGCGTATTTGGACTGTCTACGCTATTTACTAGGACATTACTGGAGTGTATGGATCAAATAAACCAGACCTCAGACTGGAACTCAGGAGTCCTGGCTCCCAGCCCCCCTTCTAACCCACTCCCCTCCCAGAGCTGGGGGGAGAACCCAGGAGTCCTGGCTCCCAGCCCCCCTTCTAACCCAGTCCCCTCCCAGAGCTGGGGGGAGAACCCAGGAGTCCTGGCTCTCAGGCTTGGTGGTTTGTTGAGGGACAGGTTTTTTGGGGGGGAAGGTGTTCAGGCTGCCCCCCAGAGTGAATTCACCATTATTCCCCCCCCCCTTCCTGCACAGCCAGGGAAGCGGCCAGAGCCAGCCACATAGGGTCATTACCCCCCCCCCCCCCGGGGGGGCAAGGGTTATTGGGGGGGGGGGGGGGGAAGCAGAGAGGTGCTGAGTCAGGCAGGAATTTTGCAGCAGGACCAGGAATCGCAGAGTCAGCAGGGGAGGCAGGGTGTGCTGCAGCCTGGCCGCACTGCACCGCAGTCCGTTGCAGACCCAGTGGGTTTGGAGGGCAGAAGACGGGGCAGCCCGGTCCAGGATCACCCCAGCCCCATCCAGGGAAAAGGGGCATCTCGGGCCAGGAACTGCCCGGCCAGGGAGCAGGGACAATCCTGGTCCAACAATCCCAGCCCCAAGGAGAAGGGACATCGCAGCTCAAGGAGAGCGGCCGTCCCAGACTAGGACCATCCCAGCCCCGGGAAGAAGGGTGTCGCCAGCCTGGGTTGGCTTCGGTCAGGGAGGTCTCCGGCTTCGCGGAGGACCTGCTGTGCCCCATCTGCCTCTCCCTGTTCCAGGACCCCTGCGTGCTGGAGTGCGGCCACAGCTTCTGCGCCCCCTGCCTGGAGCCCTGCGTCCAGGGGCGTTGCTGGATAGCAAAAAAATCCAGGGCTGTGGCCCCCAGCCCACTCCCTGCTAGCCACACCCCCAGACCCCACCCCCAGCTAGACCCCACCCCCTGGCCAAGCCACTAGGCCCCTCCCCCAGTTCACAAACACCCCCCACCCACACACACACACACAGAAACAAACCCACACCCCATGCTCCTCCCCATGCTGGGTTGCAATACGACTCCTTCGTACTCATCTGTACTAAGAACTCTAACAGAAGCAATCTTTCTTAAACAGTCAGACTATAAAATGTGTCTCCCTGTCTGACAAGGCGCAACATTCCCCATCCCCTCCAGGTTCCCGTGGCTGAATATCAGGAGCCAGGGACCTCAGCAAACAGGAGTGGGAAGGAGGGTGGTGGAGCAGGAGAGTGGGGAGAAGGGGAAGGGTGGCAGGGAGCAGTGCAGCTGGATGGTGGGAACCAGGGAAGGCAGCACAGCAGCTGCATTTTCCCAGGCTGTTCCAGCCCTGGGCCACACGCCTGAGCAGGAGATTGAAAAAGGCTCTGGCCGGGTCCCAGCTTTCAGGTGAATACAAACCAGGGGGAGGAAGTTGGGGAACTCACAAGGCAAGCAGGTAGACTGCCTGGGGTGTGGTGCCATGAGCGGTGTCCCACCGAACTAGTAGACCCAGCCAGCCAGGCTGCCGGCCTGTGCCTCCCCTGCAAATAGCCAAAGAGAAGAGAACAGAGTGAACTGGAGAAAAGGCAGAGAAGGCTGCTGCACTGTTCCTACTCTCACCCCACAGCTCCTGCCAGGCTCCCAATCCCTCTCCTGGGGAGACAAAGCAGAAAGGACAACGGCCCAAACTGAGAAAGCCCACTCTTATAGGAAAGGCAGAGTCCAAACTAAAAACGAAGCGTTACTGGGCTGACAGTAATGGGGACAGAACTGAGGGGACAGGGTTTATTACTGGGCAAGGGATGAGGGGGCAGATCCTGCACCAGGGGCCAAAATCACCTTTTCCAGTACGTGTGGGAGAGAGGGCAGCCCTAAATTGTCACGTACTCACACCCTAGGATGGGCAGGGGGAACTCAAACATCAACTCCATTTCCTCCAGTCACCCTCCACCCCCTACTTACACTTACACCCCCTGCTTAAACAAACACGAAAACCAAATTTCAAAGCACAGAATAAATTTTAGGGGCACAATATGGTGCTGGGCTGCAGATTTATCTTTATAAATAGGGCCAGCATTGGCACTCCCAGCTGGGGGGTGATCCCTGGGCCACTCATCCCCCAACAGACCTCACTGCATGGGGAGGAGGGGCGATGCCCAGCTGGACTGATGGACCCAGGCCCAGAGGGGGTCCCTGGCTAGATGGGAGGGGTAACCCCACCTCACACTTGCCATCTGGGCCAGGGGAAAGCGCAGAAGGGCTGTGACCCCGAGCCCGCCTGTCATATGATGCACAGTGGGGTGTGATCTGTATAACTTTGCTTTCTCTCCTGCCATGTAATTGTGTGGTGGTTTGATGAAAAACGTGCCATGCAAACAAGGTTCCTTTCTGAATGCTCAGAAACATGCTCTGCATTATTATGGTATCATGTTTCCTGCAGCATCACATGTGTGTGTGTATAGATCAATAGATCTGAAACAGCCCAGGTATTTCATATGGCTCTGGGCGGAGTCTCTCTCTCACAGCATGAAAGCTGATGAGATTGGAAACATGACAAAAGATAATGTAAATAAAGAGAATCACCTAACAACAAGGAGAAGGGAACAAAGAACCTCAGAGAGTCACACCTGGAAAAGGGAGGGGATGGAAAGTTTGATAAGACACTTGGAAGTGTGAAAGAGCCTTTTTCTGGGGCCTCTTATACCAGAGTTGACTTTTGCTTAAGGTAATTTGTGTGATGATCTGCAGTTGCAAAATGCTTACAGGGGCTAGTCTTTGCATTTGAAACTTTTACTTTAAGGCTGCATAAATAACAAGCATTAGTCCACTGTGGCTTTTTCAACACAGGCCAAAACTGAAGCACATAAAATAACACGATTTCTAGCAGGTAAAAATAAGCTTCACTCATGATCTCCCAATAGAAATCTCAAATCTTAGGATTTTTTCCCCAGGCCCTGGCGTTTGCTCCCCTGCCAGCCTGGGAAGTGGGAGAGAGGGGACTCCGTTTGAAACCCATCTCCCCTCAGACTTGGGGAGGGTGAAGATCCCTAAGAGGATCAAAGCTGAGGAGGGGGAGCTGTACTGTGGCTTCAGGGTGGGGGGCAGCTGATGGAGGTTGGGGGACTGAACTGATCCCTGAATTAAAGGGGTTTGGTTGGGGACAGAACTGAGGGGATAGGGTTAATTACTGGACAGGGAGTGAGGGGGGCAGAGGTGGGGGAACAGGTCCTGCACCAGGGGCCAAAATCACCTTCCAATACCTGTGGGAGAGAGGGCAACCCTAAATTGTTACAGACTCACACCCTGGGATGGGCAGGGGGAACTCAAACACAAGAAAGTAGTTTAAAAACACAACTCCATTTCCTCCAGTCACCCTCCACCCCCTGCTGAATTAACAACAAACATTAACCACATTTCAAAACACAGAATAAATTTTAGGCACATCATATGGTCTGCAGAAGTCACAAATAGGGTCATCATTGGCACTCCTGGCTGGGGGACGATCCCGAAGCCACCCACCCCTCAGCTGACCTCACTGTACAGTCTGGTGGTGACCAGTCCCCATCTGCCACCATAGAGAAGGGGGGGGACAATCCCAAACCTACAATTTGCTGCTGCTCTGGCTGGTCACCAACCCAGGGGCAGGGGATGATCCCCAGCCTGCTCCCCAGACCCACTGGACTGACCTGGAGATTGATCCCCTGCTCCCCCCACCTCCCCTCCCCACACACTGTACTTACTGGTGCTGTACAGAAGAAGCTGCTCCTAAATAAAACAGGGTGCAGAGGAGTCAGCTGCGTGGCTGAGCCGGTGCAGCCGGGGAGAGAGGATTTAAAGTTCCCTCTTCTCTCCCTGCTAGGTGACTGAGCTACACCTGCTCCTTCCCAGCCTAGCTCTGCCTCCCCTGCAAACAGGCTGTCTGCTCATGTGCCTGCTGGGGAAAATAGATCCCGGGTTCAGGCTATTCTACCCGGGGCCAACACCCTCTGAGCCCAACGGCAACGACACCTCTGCCTGCCACGACTTCCTGCCTGTCAAAAATGCTGCCCAGGCCTATCGGGTGAGGGCCAGGACGCCTGGGTTCTCTGGGAGGCAAGTGGGGTCTCCCGGCGTAGAAGGCAGAGGCTGGGAACCAGGACTCCTGGGTTCTGTCCCCAGATCTGTGCTGGGAGTGGGGTCCAGTGATTAGAATGGGTTCAGTCCATGTCTCTGGAAGGGGAGTGGGGTCTAGTGGTTAAAGCTGGGGCCTGGGAGCCAGGACTCCTGGGTTCTCTGGGCAGGGTTCAGGGTGGCCAACCTTGCATTTCAGTTTTTACTGACATGAAGATCGGAAGTCTGGTTTTGGGGGGTTTAACTGATGCGGTGAACGTTTTCATGACATCACTAACATACCACAGCCAATAGAATAATGTCCAGGGACGATGGGGTTTCTCAGTGGAGGCAGGTCACAGCATAGGAGAAATTGTCTCAAGTGGCAGAGAGGGAGGTCCAGGTTGGATATTAGGAGAAAAATTTCCCTCTGAGGGTGGGGAAACACTGGAATTACCCAGGGAAATGAGAGAATCTCCATTGTTAGAGATTTTCAAGGCCTGGCTGGGATCAATGAATTGGGGTTGAGAAGGAGCTTGACCTAGATGACCTCCTGAGGTCTCTTCCAACCCAAATCTTCACTGAATCTGTGACGGATGGGAGTGAACGGCCAGGTCAGGAGAGGCAATGACTGTCATGGACGAGGGAAAACGTTCTCAGTACCCATTTACCCATTTCGTCTTGTCTGTTGTTATTCGTCTGGCATAAAAGTTCATCCAGACACAGTGAGTGGCAATAATTCTGACGGAGACACAAGGCGGGGGAAATCGTGTCTTTCTCTCTCACCAGCCGAAGTTGATCCAATAAAAGATGAGTCTTCACCCACCTCATCTTTCTACTACCAGTTGAAACGACACTGTGGACGAGAATCCTTGCGGACGTTTTATAAATAAAGGCAAAAATCGATCAAAGCCTCAGTTGGGTGGACGTGTGATTCTATTCCCTGCCTTAAGTCCCCAACTCTGTCCGATTCTGGGCTTCATGCCTGAGGAAAGACGTGGCCAAATTGGAAAGCGCCCAGAGGAAAGCAAGAAAAACAATCCAAGGTTTAGAAAACCTGACTTAGAAGGAAAGGTTCACGAGTGAGGAGACTTCTCGAGGTCCTTCCCAGCACGACATTTCTGTGGTCCTATGAAGAGTGATTGGAAATCCGAAAAACAGAGGTGCTCAGGGGCCGCCCCAGGAACCTTCTGCTGCGATGCGAGGGGGTGACTACATTAACTGAAGCCAGCCAGCCCCGTGCTTCGCAGCGGAAAGGCCCAGGGTTCAAATCATCCTTCTGCCACGTCCTGTGAGGTGTCCTCTAGTGGCCATGTGCCGTTCAACCAGCTCTGTGCCAAGGCGATCAAAGTTCACAATCCAGCTCTCCAGCGTCAACTAGTCAGTGCCGTTCTTATCTTGTGCTGGGAAAGATGCCAGCAACTGTTTGAGGCCTGGATTGGAGAAATACGGTGGGGGCGGGAACGTTGGCCACGAAAGAGGGACCGGTTGCCACCCGAGAGGTTGGGCTTGGCTAGCCAGACACAAGGTTACCCCAGTGACTGCCTCAGCTCGGGGCCAGGCAGAAAGAGACGACTGTGCTGGGAGTCCGTCGGTGGAGGTACATTTTCCATCTGCCCCTGAATCGGGGGGTTGGGGGGACTCGTAGAGCCGGAAGAAGCAATCACTAGGGGAACAGAGCCAGGGACAAGTTGGAGCCAGGACTCCTGGGTTCTGCGCTCTGCTCCAGGAGGGGAATGGGGTCTAATGGGTAAGAAACGGGAGCCAGGACTCCTGGGTTCTTTCCCCAGCTGGGAGGGGACTGGGGTTTAGTGGACTAGAGTAGGGTGGGGCTGGGGCCAGGACTCCTGGGTTCTCTCCCCAGCTGGGAGGGGAGTGGGGATCTAGAGCATTTTGAGTTACGTTCCAGGGTCTCTCTAATCTTATCAATGAGCTGCTTGCGTCACTTGCGTTTCTTCACGGAGCCCTATTTCTCGCTTCTGCAAGTCCCTGCCTCTCAGAGGAGCCTCCCTGTAGGGCTTAGTTCAACACGGCTGGGCTTCTTCATAATCTCATGTCACACTTGTGTAGAAGTAACGCCTTTGGGGAGCAGAAATCCCGCAGGATTGTTGGGCATTACAGGAGCTTTGGCTTAGATAAGAGCCGCGTTGCTGCACAGCAAATAGGGAAGCCGAGGAAACGAAAGAGTAACCGAAGTTTGGAGAGAGTCTTGATTACAATCGCGATTTTATGGCCAGGCACTTACAATAAAAGAAGGGGTCAATCGGTGTACAGGAAAATCGAGCCCAAAATTGAGGACGAAAGTCAGGTTTAGAAAGTTATATCTGGCGTGAGGAAGAGAGAGATCCAGTTAAGGCGGAGGGGTAAAAGTGGGCTTAGCCGAAGAGAGAGAAAGTTGGAATCCACCGTTCAAAGCCGTGTGGCCAGTCGAAGGCTCCAGGTGGACAGGCCGTTCGGCTTAGGGTCCCACAGGCCTGAGACACTGGCGCAATCAGTGAAGGTATTTCCGTCAGGAAAAGGAGCCATCCCAGTGGGACCGGTGCAGGGTTTGGATCCAAGGACCAGACCAGAGTTTTGAACGTGGGTGGGGTTTTTGTAAGGATCAGGGCACGAGACGATCACGCGACTCAACGGAGAAGGCTACGTGTGTCTGTGGGCCAGTGATGGCTCAGGGCGTGTAGCGGAGGACATCGTTCCTGGCCGTGGGCGGTGTTATTCGGGGGAGCTCACACTGCAGTGTGGCGGAGACAGTAAAGGATTCATCTGATAACTGCTGAGCTGGGTGTGTGCAGGCGTGGGCCCATTAACATCTGGAGCAGAGATTCCCAGCATGCCGTGCTCCCCTGCTTCTCTGGTCCCAGAGTTCAGGGCGTTCCCTGCCTCGGAGCGTCTGTTCTCCACTCTGAATGCTCCTGGAGACATCTCCCTGGCCCATCTTTGATGCCAATGAGACTTGGGGAGTTACCTTAATCCTCTCATTTTCCAAGGGGTTGAGGTGCATCTCCCACGGCCTTTTCATTGTGTTTTGTAAGTCTTGCTTCGCACCAGTTCTGCTTCAGGCAGAAGTGGTGGGGACGGGGAAGTCCTCCATGAGTCAGACAGGCTGGATACGGTGCCAGGGTTCTCCAGGAACACAGAGTGGACAGGTGATCGGGTGGAGAAAAAGAAGAGGAAGGATGGCAGATAAAGAGTGCATCCTCTCCTTGCACCCTGGGCACAATTCAGAGTATTTGCCTTGGTGATCATAAGGTGGCGGAAGAGTAGACCCAGATGGGCCCTGGAAAATCGTCTAAGCCAGTCCGCTGTGCCGAGGTAGGACCAAGTATTTTCTTCTAACCATTCCTGAGAGTGTTTGTTTAACCTGCTCTTAGAAACCCCTAACGCCAGAGAGCCCGCAGCCTCCCTGGGCAATTTATTCTGGTGCATAACCACCCCGACAGGCAGGAAGATTTCCTAATATGCAGCTAAACTGCAATTTCAGCCCCTTGCTTCTTGGCCGGTCCCCAGAGGGTAATGAGAACAAATCTATCCCCCTCCTTTTCTAGAAAAACCTTTTACGTGCTTGCAGCCTGTTATCATGTCTCCCCCACACCCACTTCTCCTGACTAAACAAAGCCAGTTCCCTCGTAAGTCAAGTGTCCCAGACCTTTAATCATGCGTGTTACTCTCCTCTGGACTTTCTCCAATTTCTCCACCTTTTTCCTGGATTGTGACTCTGGGAAGTGAACACAATATTCCTTATCAGCGTGGGGTAGAGCAGAGGAGTTACTTTTCATTTCCTGCGTACTGTAATTCAGCGACTGCATCCCAGAATGACGCTGGCTTTTTTTTAATGCACCACCATCACACGCTTGAGGAATATTTAGTCTGTGATACGCTGTGACCCCAGGTGCCTGTCTGCCGTCCGCCTTCCTGGGCACACACTTCCCATTTTGTGTGGGTCCCGCCGGCGACTCCTTCCCCAGTGGAGTACTTTGCATTTGTCCTTGATGAATTTCATCCGATCTCCTTCACACCATGGCTCCAGTTTGTCCAGAGCATTTTGAGTTCTAATTCTGCCGTCCAAAGCATGTGTGATCCCTCCCAGCTTGGTGGCATCCACAAACTTTACAAGTCTATTCATTGTACCATTAGCTATATAATGTATGGAGCCATTGAAAATAAGACCAAGACCCCAAACCGATCCCTGTGGGACCCCACTCGATCTGCCCTTCCAGGTTGACTGTGAATCTATCTATCTATCTCCATACACCCCACATATCTATCTATCTATCT
>ML688998.1:0-11741 GCA_007922175.1 Pelusios castaneus
CCAGGTCTCCCTCAGTTTCACTTACCTGTGGGCTTTGGTCACCTTCCCCCTTCAAAACTAGTTTAAAGCTCTCCTCACTAGGTTAGCCAATCTGCTTCCAAATACGCTCTTCCCCTTCCTCGATAGGTGGAGTCCATCTCTGCCTAGCAGTCCTTCTTCCTGGAACAGCACCCCATGGTTGAGGAAGCCAAAGCCCTCCTGGTAACACCATCTTCACAGCCAGGCATTCACCTCCAGGATGCATCTGTCTCTGCTCAGGTTCCTACCCTTGACCGGAAGGATCAAGGAGAACACCACCTGTATGCCAACCTCCTTCACCCATGCTCCCAGAGCCCTGCAGTCATTTTTGATCTGCTGAGGGTCACCTCTCGCAGTATCATTGGTTCCCACATGGATGAGTAGCATGGGGTAGTAGTCAGAGGGATGGATGATTCTCGACAATCCCTCCGTAACGTCTCGGATACGGCCCCTGGCAGGCAGCATACCTCCTGAGAGGCCTTGTCAGGGTGACAGATGAGTGCCTCCGTCCCCCTCAGAAGAGAGTCCCCAACCACCACAACCCGACGTTTCCTCCTGGGTGTGACAGTTGTGATCCTCCCAACCTCGGGGGTGCATGGCTTCTCCTCTTCCACCTCATCACTCGTCTGTAGCACTGCGTAGCGTTTCTTTACGACAACGGAGGGTGGGATGGGAGCAGGGGTAGAGCACTGTCTGCTGCCAGAAGTAACCAGCTGCCAGTGTCCACCCTGTGCCAGAGCCATCTCATCCTTCTCCGAGGGTGTAGCAGCAGTCCTTTGCATCTGGATAGTTTCCTCATCCCTGCATGTTTCCTCATGGATACTATCCAGGAATTTCTCCAGGGCATGGATACTCCTGAGCCTAGCTACCTCCTCCTGTAATTCTCCCACCTGCTTCCTGAGAGTTTCCACCAGAAGACATCTGTCACACTGAATGATCTCCCCAGCCTGACTGTCTGTGAGTGGGAAATGCAGGCCACAGTCCTTGCAAGTCCACACCAGGATCGGGGTAGAGATATCCATGGTCAGTATGTCTGTCTGGATACAGGCACAGGCGGAGGAGACAGAAGCAGTGCTGGCACAAGTGGTGCAGCTCTTCTTCACCATAGTGGCTCCACAAACCACAAACTTCTCCCAAAATCCCTTCTCTGCCTAGGTCAGCCCTTGCCCCTCATTAAGCACACAGGGGAAGGTTGATCACAAGGCTGATTGAAGTTGATCAGGGCTGAGCAGGGAACAATGGTACAAACAGCCCCCAGACAATCACAATCCCAAGTCACACAGTAACTGACAATTCACACACCTTTTTGCCAGGCAATGCCCATGCTCCTTTATTTACAGTGCTCAGTTTCCCCCATCACACACTCCAGCCCTTCCTGGCTGTGTGGCATAGCGCAGCCTGCCTTCCAGGCCTCCAACCCTTGCTTCCCTTCTCTAGCCTTCCTTTACACTAGGCAGCTTCAGGAACCAGCTGCTCCCCATTGACTGATTAAGTAAGGCTCTCTCTTTCTCAGGCCCTAATTAACATCAGCAGGCTGCTGGGGGCAGAGGGACTCCAGCTATTACCACTCCACCACCTTAAGAAGCCACCGGGCTTAACCCACCTCAGTCCCTCCTTGGTCTTACACAGGGAATAACCACTTTCTTACCCTCCCTCAGCTCCATGCGGTCCCCAAGGGCTCCTGTCCTTTACTGGAACTCAGGCTCCCCTTCCTGGTAGGGACAATCTCCCCCCCTCACAGTGGCTCTTATCACCACAGAGCCAGCTTTGGGCTCCTGGCTCCCAAGTCTCCTTTTCCTGCCTTCCTAAGCTTCACCATGTGGGTTCTAGAGCAGCTAGCCACTCACGGGCCTTGGGCATTCCTAGCAGTTCTTTTACCTCCACCCCTTTGGGAGCTGTTTTTATAGGGTCCAGTGCCTGGTTCCTACATTGTTTCCACTTATGGCCCTTCTCCCCACAGACCCAACACTCCCTTTCCTCCTCTGTGGGTTGCAAGGAGTCTGGGCCACCTGTGAGGACTTGCCTGGCTTCTGGTCCCTGGTCCTCACTGTGGGGTGCTTCTTGGGAAGATTCTCATCCCCTTTTTGATCTGACTCATGTCTAGGAGTTTGTGACGGGGTGGGCTCACCCTGCACTAGAGAAGCCCTGTATACCCTATGGGTGGTGGAGGTCCCGCCCCTTAAGCCCTGCTGGGCATGCTCAGACTGCTGCCCCAATATGAAAGGGAGCAGCTCAGCTCCGTCAGGGTGGACCAGCATGAAGAAGGATGTGCAGTGGAGGTGCCTTGCCTGGAGTCACATCAGCCCCTGACATGGAGAGGGAGCAACTGCAGAGACCTCATTGAGGAGTAGGTATTCTTTGAATACTGCTGAAGGACAGATGCTCAGATGTTTGTCCCTAGCTAGATGGTCCCAGGAACCTCTGGAGATCCAGACAGCAACTGATCCCGAAGGGGAGCACCACCCCAATGGCCATGTAGGAGATAGCCCAGGGGACCTGAGAGAAGTGACTGGGGATGGTGTGTGATAAAGGTCAGTGTGTTTTGGTCTGGATCCTCACTGACTTGGTGTCATTACCCTGGCACCAATAGGGTTCTGGGCTGGGGTTCAGTGGAGTGGGAGGGCCTGAGCCTTTCTACTTGGGCACTGTGCCCTAGAGTGGATGCTTCCCCTGCTGTAGATCCTTGGCTACTAGGCTGTGCTGCCCTGGCCCCTAGCTGATAGTGTGTCAGTTGCAATAGCCCTGAGAAAGCTGGGAACTATTTAAAGGTGCTGAGTTGCCCGTTTCACCCATGTCCTTCGTCACCCCCTGACAGGGAAAATCTGGTGTGGGCTTACTCCATGACAGGGTTCCTTCTTGTTCTTTGGAGTGTAGCACCCCTTTATGCTCCCACTCCCCTCCTGATTCCCACTCCCCCAGGGAGGGGGTTCCCAATCAGGACTGGGTAGGGCAGTCAGGTCATCATCAGGTGCCACTGGAAGTTTCCCTGTGCCTCCAGGGGCACCTGTGCAACAGGATACCTCCACGAATCCCCATGGACACAGATGACTTGTACCTCTGCCCCCAGGAACTTCCATTTCCTTTTTACCAACCCTCTCTGAACTAGGGACCAGTTAGAGGCAGGGTCCAGCACCCCTGTTTGCAGCCATCTCCCTAGCCCTATAGGTATCAGGGGAGATGGTCACCCCTGCAGTTCTTTCCATGCCTCCAGCCACCCACAAAAGTCTGCCAGTCTGTGGTCCATTTCTTGGTAGTCCTGCTTCCTGTGGCCAGCATGCTCATACTGCCAACAGAGCAGTTCCTTGGTTTTCCACTCTCTGGTTCTGACCTTTTCTTTAATGGCAGCTGTGGGGGCCTTCCCCCTGGTCAGCTTCCCCACTCTGAGTGCCTCCACATAATCTTCCATTAAATGTACGGCCTCCACGACACAGCCTGGCTGATGGCACCAGACCCACATCAGAATCACCTCTGGCAGACCAAACAAAAACTGTTTGAGAATATCTGCGTCCATGATCTCAGTACTCTGGGTGGCAGGCCTCAAACACCAGGTAGCCCAGTCCATCAGATTTTGCACAAAGGCCTGTGGCCGCAAACTCTCTGTTCATCTGGCTGCTCTAAAATTCTGGCGGTATCTCTCCACTGAGAGTCCCACCCTCTCAAGGATAGCAGCCTTGACCATATTGTAGTCTTTGGTCTGGGCCTCTCCCAAGGCCATGCAGGCAACTTGGGCCTCCTCTCCAAAAGAGGAAGCAAGACATAGGGCCATAGTTGCCCTCCCCCAGCCAGCCGCAGCAGCCACCCTTTCAAAAGTTCCCAATAATGTGTCCATGTCATATGTCAAGCCCATTTTGCAAAGGCCCCAATGCCAGCTTGGCCCTATCTCTGCTTGATGGGCTCACCACTTTGGTCAGCAGCTGCTAGCAAAGAGCCACCTGCTTCTTAAAATCCTTCAGGCACCACTGCTGAGCCACGTGCCTGGCCCTAAGGGCCTGATGCATCTTCTGCACAATGCCAACAAGTGCTTTCTAAAAGTTCAGGAACTTGTTCTGATTTGGAATTTAATTTTGTCCAAGTACAGAAGTAGCGCCTGGCCTCAATTTACCAGTTTGAAATATTTTGTTTCTAATACAAACAGGTCACACATCTGTAATGAACATTTATAAAAAGGACTTAATAGATAAAGCTCCTCAGTTCTAGTTACCTACCTAATTTTAAGATTCAAAGTAAAAGGAAGAATCATAGGCCAAAATATTTAACCAAATTTAATTATATTTATAAACTACAATTTCTAATTATCTTAATGGCAATTTCTCCTACAAATTGTTCAGCAAATTTTGATCCAACTCACATAATTCTCTCAATTCTATTTTTGTACATTAATTCATTTATTAAAATATCAATTTTCTCTTTCCATGCACTGTGCACTCCTAGAAGATCGAATTTTATTCTTGTGGAATTTTAAATGCTGTGCAACTTTCGTTTCTGTCACATCAAATACACTTTTATTCCTTAGCTGCTTAAAAAAACCAATAAAACTTCACAAGTGACTAGCTTTTCTATATATCATCCTGCACCTCTTTGATCAAACCCTTCCAACCATTCAGGAGTAATCCATGGGTAATTATAACTTCTTAGCTTTCTTGGCCTAAAAGGAGCCAATTTATCACAAATTGTCACGAATCCTGATTTAAAATTATCAAGAGCCCAATTACCAACAGGAATAAAAGATACCCCTTTCCAATTAAAGTGATTGATTTCATATAAAACCTAGTAACATCATATTTGATAAGAATGTGCATAATTAAAAAGTGATGAGGTTTGCCCTCATTTTATTTTCCATTCAGAGAAAGTAATACAACAAACATTAATCATAATGCCAGATCTAATAATGCTTTCACCATCATTTGACAGTCTCTAATCTCTCAAAGTATTCTGTCCATGTTTTATGATTATTCCCATTTTCTTCTGCTAGCATTTACTTCTGGATTATTTTCCATATTCAGTTAAAGAATTGATCCCAATTATTTTTTTTAAAGTTTTTTTTTTTAAAAAAAGTACTAGCTAAGAAAAATAAGGAGCAAATCTAATGTCATGTCAGAAAAGCAAGAAAATTCAGTTTCAGCTGAGATGCTGAACAGGATTTGTAAAATCATTCACTATGTGAATTACTCTATTGACTCCAATAGGGCAACTTGCATGACTATGTGTGTACAGAATTGGGCTCATAATTACTAATCCTTTTGGGTCTAGATTTAGAGAGACCACTACAACCATGCCCTGAAAAGACTATACTAAGGGAGGGGGGAAGCTCTACAGCTATGGGTTATCCCATATTAGTGGCCTCAGACTTGCTAGTATAAGCCAGCCTCGGCAAAAAAAAAAAGAATTATTTGACATTGCATTTTTGAAACTGTGGATTTAGCCAGACTACCCAATTTGTAAAACATCTGGGATGAGGCTCAATACCTCTAGCACATGGCCCCTTTCTAGTGGAGAGCCTCCCTGACACTGGCCAACATGCTGCTCATCACAGAGAGCAAATGTACAGTCACATCAGGTGACTGCCTGTGCATGGCAACACAGCGACCTGTGTCTTTATATTGACAAGAAAAAGCCTAAACGTGAATGTTTTTAATCATAGCTTGCTGGTCAGCCTAGAACAGTGGTTTTCAAACTTTTTTCCTTAGGACCCAGTTGAAAAAAAAAAAAAAAAAGTCATTTATGCCCCCCACCCAACAATTACATCTTTAAGCAATGCATTCGTCTTTTGGTGGCAGCGGCAGGGAGCTCCATGACCCAGTACTGGGTCCCAATCTTAAGTTTGAAAACCACTGGCATGGAACATGGAGAAGATCACCAAAAATAATCACCCAGGGAAAAGAGAACCTCAGATGTGAGCTTTCACCAAGGAGAGGTGGCAAAGAGTTCAGAAAAGATCCTAGATCTCCCTGGCTGTATATGGTGGACTGGGATCCTGTGAAGCCCTTCTCAACAGCTGAGAACACTCCGTGTTACACTCTCACATGCATATCTCAGAAAGCTGCAACTTACTGAAATGACATTTTAATGCTGGCTTGCTGCCAATGATATGTAGGAGCAGGATTATGAAGGCTTCCAAGAGCCCCTTCTTAAAATCCCCCCACCAAACTGAAGGCAGGATTGAGGTGATCTCCCTATTCTGTCCATTACAACTCTGTACCTACTGTTAAATTATCCCTGCCACTGAGGATATCTGAGAGGCTCATTTTTTAAAAAAAACAAAATCCTAGCTTTTAAGGAAGGCAACTTTTTAATCTTCTAGGCTGCATCAAATGGCAGCTACTTGTTTCTAATTTATCTCCCACCTGCTCTGGACCACCCCACATCCCTGCACAGGTGGTCTATCCCTATTAACTGCCTCTTAGCCAGCTGCCTCTACTGTTTACACCCTCCCCACACCCACTATGGATTTTCAAAAAAACCCTTACCAGGCTCCCTTTTCATCTGATCCTTTTGATTTCTCTGCCTCCCTCTCTCTTGTGGTGTCCTTTCTAAATCCACTCCCATGACTCGAGTCCTAGCAGTATGTGCTGAATGAATCTGGAGGGGAGCCAGAAGCAGATAAATCCATCAGCAACAGCCCAACCAGGCACACCACCTGCCGCAATACTAGTTTATTTTATGGCACAGGAGGGAAGCTTATCTTAGCAAAGAACGGTCTGCTGAGTTGGGGAGGAACGGGAAGTGTGTACTTACTGAAGGACGCTCACACATGAGAGTAAGGATGATGGCGAGACTTTTGGAAAAGAAGGCTGAAATGGAATTTGGTTACTGGCATGGGCAGTCTGAATGGAAAGATTCAAACTGTTCAATAAGCAGGACTGGGACTGAAATATCAGATGAAGTATATACTTTTTATTCCTTCACATAATAGGACATGAGGGCTAAGAAGAAAAAGGAATAAAAGTCTTTGAAAGAAAACAGACACACTGTTTACTCAATGTTCTGTTGTAAGACTTTATTTTCTCCACAAATTAAACAAGTTGGCAAGAAGTTCTTTAAACTCTTGATTGGAAACTAACTCATCCTGGTGTAATCCCATTGAGTTCAGAGAAATTACACAGGGATGTAGTGGTCCATCATTAAAATTACTAAAACTTCAACATTATGCTGCCCCAAAGAGCTTACAGTCTGAACAAGACAGAAAATCAGACAATTACATTAGAAGTCCCAGGTGATAATGTTAAGAGAATCATTTGTTCCTTTTTTCTTGAAACAGGCTAGTGGCAACATTTTATTGGCATTGATTAGTGATTGTGGGCTGTGCAGAAGAAATAAGTTTCAAGAAAATTGTGTGGAAAGAAGGTCCCTGAAACCTGGGTTAGGGAGGGAGTTGTAAGGTGTCCAGGGAATGGTGTCCATGGAATAAGGAATGAAGATGAATGGGAGAGAGGTATAAAGATCATGGTGTGGTGGAGTTCTGTCTGGCAGAGTAAAGGAAATGAGAGAGGAGGTAGTGATGCAGAAGATGAAGGAAAAGATGTGGTCTAAAACTATATTAGCTGCTGTGGTGTAGACTGCTAGGGAGCAGGATGGCATTGTGGGCAGTCAGTAAGGAGAAGGATGCAGTCATCAACTGTTTCATCAAGTAGTACTCAGGAGTCCAGTTTAACAGAGGGTTAAATTAAAATGAGGGCCCTTTTTGTGGGGGGTGGAAAACATGCACACAAAACAAACATAAAATTAATACCCTACCCTGGTTTCAAATATAAAATGCACAAGAAACAAAACATCTTACACAAGTATATAGTAAGATCAATGACATTTATAGATGTAATACAACACAAATCAAATGCCTAACCCCTACAAACACTTACTTGAATAATGCATTGCTGACCTTAGTAGGACTCCTCAGGGTAGTAAGCCTCGTCTTTGTGGATAACTCTCTAAAACAGTGGTGCCTAAACTCTTCCTGTCACAACCTCTGCCACACACACACTAATAATGGCATCTGTCCATGCCCTGTGCCTCCCTTACAGCACAGCTGGCTCTGCAGAGGAGCTTGGGCTGAAGGTGGGACTGGAGGCAGAACTGGAACTCGGGGAGGAGCTGGCCTAGGGGCGGAGGCAGAATGAGGGCAGAGCTGGGCTCAGAGTGGAGCTAGGGCTTGGGCTGAAGTGGAGTTGGGTAGAGCTCCCTCCCATTTCCCTGTGAGGGCTTGGCCAGGCCCTGCTGCACACCCCCTAAAATGTTCCTCTGCACCCCTTGGTGGGGAGGACATAGTTTCAGGACCACTGGTCTAAAGGCTAGGGTCTGATGCTAGAGAATTCCCACAGTAGTTTCCCCAGGGCGATGTGTTCTTGGAATGTATTTGGCATACCAACCAAGTATTCTCAATTACCATCAGTTCTAGCCTCATGTGCATGTTCATAGTATTTATGAAGCTCTGCTTATAGAACCAAGCACAGGGTAAAGTTTACCTACTGAAGTTTAGTGAGAATAAGTCATTAGTGTAATTGTAAAAAATGGAGTAACAAAACCTGATGAGAGATTTTTCAAAAAGTGGGATAGATTATCATCACAATTACACGTGTATATACCCACAGTAACACCACCAATTTCCATGGATTTGCAACAGGGTAGTTAAGATCAGAATCTATATTACAATACTATGCACAGTTAGATTGCAAATAAAGTTATATGCTTTGCAAATTTAAAAAGCAATCCTGCCAGGTGCTGAGTGCCCTCAATTTAAATGGGAGCTGAGGGCGCTAAAGACACTGTAGGATTGGGCCCTTCCTCCCATTTAGTTACCTACAACAGATGTATGAACGAAAAAAACCTCGTTTGTTAAAACCATTGTGCCTTTTATGCAGCACCACAGCAGCTGTCAAACCCTTTACGTTTTATTTCACCGATGTGGAGCACTGCACTAAATCATGTACATTCATGACTGATGCATCTGCATGAAGCTTCTCATGAATGCTGCAAGCTTCTGAACATCTTCTATTGTTACAGCATTATATAAAGAAGCACGGATTCCTCCCACAGATCTGAATTGACAGCAAAAAAGTTATTTTTGTACAAAGCGGTAAAGGAGTGCTTACCATTAACTATGCATAGCTTTTTTCCTCCTCAATACATGGGTATGCTCCCCCTTAGCATGACTGTGAATTAACATTCTACTTTTTGTTACCATACAGCTTCCCTTAATGTCAACGGGAACCAAATATCTATTTTAACTACTGATATGGCCCCCATTATCATAGTGTCTAAGCACCTCACAACCTTTAATGTATTTACTCTCGCAACACTCCTGTGAGGTACAGAAGTGCTATTCACCCCCATTTTATAGACGGAGAATAGAGGACGCAGAAAGATTAAATGAATTGGTCGACGTCACATGAAGTCTGTAGTGGTGCTGGAAATTGAATCCAGGCCATTCAAGTCCTACGTTAACACCTTAATCTTCCTTTCCTGAACACACACATCCAAATACAGTAGTAGAATCTGTCCTCAGAAGTCAACTCCTAGGCCCAGCATGCAGTCTAATAAACCAGGCTGGGAAGAACTGCCAAGGGATTTGGATGCTGATGGGAACAGGGAGGAAGTTTCCCTCCCCTTCAAGCCCAAAGAAGCAGTAGCTCCTCTTGCAACCGCAGGACTGCTGGCCCCAATGCTCCCATGCAGATGATAGGCTGCCATTTTCTCCCATTTTGTGCAGTGACCCTAAACGAGCTGAGTAAATGAATTCATCCCAGGTTTGTACTTACCTATGTCCCTTCAGAGAGATCATATTCAATTCCACAGCTTTATCAAGGAATTTCTTTTCCAGCATTTCATCACCCTTAGTGTTGCCAATCCGGAATGGAATGTTCATTCTGCTTCGGTTCTCTTTCTCCACAGGGCATCTGGAAATTTTGCAAGTTATAATAATTAAAATATTTTGTTCTTAATATATGTTCTTTTTAATCCATCTATGGCAGTTGTTAAGGATGTATCTGCCTGAGTAATCACGTGTTTGTTTAGCCACACAAGTCACCCTTCCCTGTCATTTCAGGGATCACCTGAACGGTGTTTTTATTATTTATTTTTTTTTAAACTGTATGCTGTTGATCACAATGAAGACTGGATCCTGTGCTCCTTGCACACAAAAACTTCTCCTGAAGAATGCAGGTTATGCTTATACAGACTCAGTGACAAAACAAACCCTTTAAATGTAGATATTCTGGTGTGTTCTCTACACTTATTACTGGATGCAGAGCTTGCCATGCCAATTAGCAGCAGACTCATCAGCACAGTGCAGAGCAAACCTAGTGAGAGAAGCTGTCAGTCATATGACAGTTCCTGTCTTTGGCCGCAACCACATGTAAGAGCATCTTATTGGCCCTAGATGTATAGGCAAGCTACATATTGATGCTGGCCAGTGGTTTGTTTTTTGTTTTTTTGGGAGGGAGGGAGGGAGGGCGGGCGGGGTGAGATGGTAGTTAGTGTACTGAGTACCTACACTTTTTCTCCACAGTGATGTGTCCCCGGACCACTACCACCCACTTTTAAAAAAAAAAAAAAAAAAAAAAAAAGCCCTGATGCTGTCCTGTTCAGCATGGAAAATGAAATCCAAGTACACACATGGTCACTTTAACTATAAAAGTTTCTGATGTCAGCTGCAGATCATTCTTCATGCCAAATCAACATTGCAGAGAAATCTGGGCAAGGCGAGTGGGAAAAATAGCAGATGCCTCAATGACAAGTTACTAGTTAATGTTAAACTAATAAATAAATGGCTTTAGCTGTTTCATACCATGTACGAAAGTACAAGTGCACCAAGTAGATTGAAGTATTGTGTGACATACGGTTCCTCAATGCACTGTAAAGCTTGTCACACTCTGGTTTGGCAGTAAGGCATTCCCAGCCTAGGTGGCATATCACAGCTAGATGGTCAGCTTCTGATAAGCCTTTACTTTCAATTTTAAGCGCAGTACAAAATGTTGCTGCCTTACCTACAAATGTTGCAGAACATACTGAAAAGTTGCATACAACTCAAACACTACCATTACTGTATTTTATTCCCTATGCACAACTATAGGTATGTCTAAACTTCAAGTTGGGGGTCTAATTCCCAGCTCAAGGAAACATTACATGCATTAGCTCCGATCAACTTTACACACTAAGAACAGAAGTGTAGCTTCAGTGATACAATGTTTGGGAGGGGCTAACCATCTTGTACTCATCTATGTACTCATCTGAAAGCCCTGAGACATATTCAGACCAGCCAGCCTCTTCTGCACCCCAGCTACACTCTATCAACCATGCTAGCTTGATCAGAATTAGTTCAGGTACGTCTCTGTAAGCTGGGAATTATTCCCCCCCTACTCAAGATGCAGGTGTACCTTTCTAGACCAGTCTGCCACAGCCATACCTTTTATATTCGTCACAAAATGTTTCTCAGGGGTTGATCCTGCTCCTGCTAAAGGTGGTGGGGAAAAAAATCCCTGGCTTTTGCTTCCATGGAGCAGGTTCAAAACCACAGGTCTCATGCTGCCAATCGCTAAGGGTTATATCCACTAATGAAACGGATAGGCTGAAAGTATCGGCCATTACAAAGAGGTTATATCCTCTCCACGTGAAAGCTGCAACCAATTTTCATTGAACATCCAACTCTGACTTGCCCCATCATATCTGTAACTTGGAAAATTAAAGCATAAGAACATAAGAAAGGCCGTACTGGGTCAGACCAGAGGTCC